>MJHO01000280.1:17713-110047 GCA_002076135.1 Xerophyta viscosa
CCGTTATCGCGAACGGGAGGTCGGATAACATGGGATGCCATGCTGTAGGGAGGGCCGCTGTTAACCTGGTTGGGGGACTTGTAGATGTACACTACAGGGGATCCCGTATGAGTTGTCCTGAATGATTGTCTGGCCAGGTATTATGTCTGTATGCAGGATTGATAAATGCATGCAGGATTTGCATCGCATGCCGGATATGCTTGGGCGTGTAGATTGGCATATTCATGCATAATGTATGCATACAAACGATTGTGAATACTTGACTGAGTGTGGAATTGTTTGTATGATTATAGATGGTTGATTACCTTGATGCTTGCTTAGGATGATATTTTTATATAGCTTACTTGATTGTGTTGTGTAGTGCCGCGATATGACCATTCGCGTCTATGAACTTACTAGTCTTTACACTTATGCCTCTTGTTTAACTCTTTGTTCTCACGATCAGGGTGATTAGTGGGAGGACCGGCCTGAGGTGCTTATCGAATGCGGTGAGCGTGGGATCATTTTGGATTAAGGTATTGCTTTTGGGGACTAAGTATAGGAGCTAGTACTTATAGTCCTTCACATCTAGTTTAATTTTGTAAACCTATTGTGTAAATGTAAAGGAAGTGTTAACACACATGTTTATTGTTTATGTTAGAGTCCATGTATTTGTTTTCCAAATGGTTTTGATGTGCAAACCTTGTTTATCAGAAATATGGACTCGTGTTTGGATGGTTTTCCATGTTTATGCATAAATGTGATTTATGGAATAAGTGACGTATTTGAAGTCCAAATGTAGTTTTGGAAGTTTATGCATGTGTATTTGAGTTAATGTATGCTTGTGGTAGTTTGAGATTTGTGGTTTAAATGATATTTCAAGTTTTGACTTCTTGAGGAGTTTAGTTCTCGTGTTTTGTCGAAAATGTGTTTTACGCATAACTTTTGATTCTACGATGGAAGCATGGTTTTCTAAAGTTGGTGCTTGCGTATCTAGGTTGGATACTGGTGTGTAGCCTTTTAAATGATTTGGAAAGCAAAACCATCTGTGAAATCATGTTCTACTCTTCTGTTCGTGTGGTGTTTGTGTTTTAAATTTAGTGTTCGGATGTGATCGGACGTGTTCGGATGTGTTCGAATTTCGGATGTGTTCGGACCTGTTCGTTTGAGTTCGCAGACTTTCGGTCGACCGAAAGCCAAGCATGCTCTGGAAATTCGAATTTGGAAAACGTTTTAAAAGATAATTAATTTGGTTTTTAAACCTTTGGGAGATTTGTTGGGACATATTTAAGGTATGTGACATTCCCAAAAGTTTAAGAAAAGTATTATATATATATTGTGTATATGTGAATATATATGTATATATATATTTATAATATTTATATATAAGTATATTATTATATAATATTGTATGTTATGTTATGTTTATATAATGATAATATGGACAACACTCGTGATATATCATTTTAGAGCATAATTAGCTTGATCAGAGTTATGTCAAGAACAACCACAGGATCAACACATAGGTTTGAAGCAGGATTCACTGCAGGCATTTTTAGATGGTTTCAGTGTACAAGGATGTTAGGCATTATTATTTTGTAACTTGATCTTAAAAGTGTTTGATTCATTTATATAGATAACTTACTGTATCATGACACTTTCATTGCTTGCCTATGTGCTAAACTTTGGTCCTGCTTAAATTGATGGATGTCTCAATTTTCATTGAGTTGAACAATGCCATGAAAAAACGGTCTCGTCATTTGAGCTTGTCAAATTCCAGAACCCGCCCTTATATTCAGAAATTCAACTGAAAGTGATAGATATTCTCCTTTGCGATCTATATTCAAATAAACATTGTTCGTGGAGAAGATCAAAAGTTCTCATCAGGAAGCCGATAATTCTTAAGGGGTTGTGGGTTTGAAGGTTTGATTAGCTGTCTTGAGTGTCTTTGCTTTTACTGGTGAGTCTTTGTGAATGCCTATTTTTGAAAAGTTGTTTTTCAGTTTCTTTAGAGCGCTGTAGATGGTCTTATTTCGACTTTGTTTCCAATGAAAAGAAAGAACTTCGCGCCAATCCTTCTCTAGACAGTACTACAGTATCCCATCAGTTGACACTCGCACGCTGCTTACGTGCACAGTATGCCCATGATGCTAATCAAATTTTCAGGTATAAATGTAAAAGTCTTGTGGGTGTTGCACTTTCATTTAACCACTAAGTATTAACAACGAGCTCTTAGCTAAACCTTGAAATTCTTCTGTTATATGCACTTGTGCCGGCGATCGTAGATGACCTTCATTGTCATTAACATTTTATGGAGGTCGATGCAGTGCGGGATAATTCCCACACCAGAGTTGATACCCTACTTGGGATTACGCTGTTGTGTGAGGAGATGAACTCTTGTGCTGTAATGAAAAATAATCATAGAAGTAGCTTTATGCTTACCGTTGCGAACCGATATGTCCTGTAGAAGTAATATTGTGAAATATTCATCTACCTCCTTAATTGCACTTATAAAGAATATAATTCTATGATCCTACTCGAGGATCTCTCACCTAGGCGAGTGTACTGTTCATGACTGAAATGAGGATTTCGTGAGTGTGTTACCCAATCATTGTTCAGGTGCGCTTGCTCATTTCAGGCTCACTGTATCCTAAGGCTGATGTGCATTTCCGATCAGTATGAAAGTGCTTGGGTCCATGATTATGGAGATGTTCCTTAATGAAGGCTTAGCCATTCATGATTTGTTGCCTTCCGGGCAGTTGATGTAAGTCTTATTATTATTCATAATGTAGAGCTACTATACCTGTCATGAGGCCGATGTACTTTTCCAGTTATGGATAGCCTGCCTGGAAGGCTCTTCCCTATCCACATAGATGATATGTTATATACAGAAGTTGTACCCTATGTCAATCATTTCATCGTCAATAGATGAAAGGCTTAAGGCAACTGTTGTGGTGTCTCATCTTTTACAAATTTCACTGTTAATGGAGTGAAAAAGGGTGCGTCTTCTTTTGTGGCAGATGTGAGTTCGTTAACATTACTTACCTTAATTAAGTTCTTGATTTTTATAAGAGTTCTGCAATACCACTGTTATATTGGTTTTTTGTGTAATAGGAACATATGCCACTACAATCAGCTTTCATGGCTGGGAGTGTCTACCATGACTTGCTTAGATACTAAGTTATATAATTTAAGAAGTATATTTAAAAAGATGCAGTTGTACAATCTAAATTATACTTAGATTATGTGAGGTCCGTAAATTTAAACTTGTATTTATATACTTGTGTGTTTAGATATTCATATATGTATGGTATTGTTTGTATACCTGGTATGTTAAACTATGAGTATGCTAGTATTTACTGCATGTTTAGCGTACTATGATCTATTCTCATGTCTGAATAGATATCCTTTAGGATTTGCTTAGAACAATGTGCGGTAGGGGTAGTGTATTCGGAGTGGAATTAGCTCGAGCGTGTGGGGTTTTGATTGAATTTATTGCCAAACCCAGAGAAGGTTTTCAGTCGAGCAAAACCTATTTACCTTCTGCTGGGTATCGACCGGTGTTCAGTAAGTGCTGCGACTTAGCGAATATAAGTTCGCCCCGTCGCGAATTTGGCTTGATACCAAATTCCATTTCCCCCTGACTCTGGCTCTTTCTTCCGACCTCCTCTAACATTTCTTTGTTCTCCCTAGGTGCCTGGTGAGGTCCTCAGTGAGAGTGATTGATTACGGATTCTAGATCGTGGTGTCGAGGGCTTCGCGTGGATACCGAACTCGAAGATTTCGATGAAGGTTTCACACGGGGGAGGATCTAGGGTTTCGACCTAAAGTTTAGCGATGTTTCGTTTGTGTTGTTTGATTTATCATCAGGCCATTCTTCTTTGCGTGAAAACAATTTTGGATAGAAATATTTCTCTTGTTTTTTTAGTACAAGTCTTCAAAAATGTAGCACTTCCTCAACTTTACTCTTTTTACTAAGGATTGTTGAAAGGTCCATTTCTTACTCATGGAATATTGCAAGAACTGCGCAATTATCAACACTGTTTATTTTAAGATACTGAAGCTACATATAATTTCAATATTAGAATATTTTCCTTCATCTTAGGTAGGCAGTTTTACATGTAATCCTCCTGAAGAGAGTGCTGAATGCTGAAAGCCTTTGGCTCAGGAAAAATATTTCCAGTTTCGAAGTGGGCTTATCTTTTTGAGATTGCTTTTCTGATCTGCATCAGGTACTTATTTCCTCATTTAAAATTTTGCTAAAGCTTTTAGAATGTTGTAGTGTTACATTATTTTATAAACAGACCAGCTAAACTACTTTTGCATTGAGGTACTATCCTCATTTTTAAATTTGTAAAACTTAGAATGGTGGTTTTCCACATTACGTCCATAGAATAGTAATCCAACTATCTACTTTTGCTTCTGGTTTTTTTGTAGGTCATTGAACCAAAGAATTACTAATTCTGGAATTTTAACATATACCTTGACATTCAAAGGACCTTCTTAGATGAAAATATGAAATATTTTCTCCTTCCAACAGAGTAAACATGCCTTCAAAGTCGCCTTTGAGATGGAGATGGGAGACCTATCCAGGAAAAACATTGGGGATAAGGTACACGTTGATGACCGGGGGGACAGATTGTCTCGGTAGCACTGGACTTCTTTATACAAGCTTAGTCAATGCTGAAGATATGGACATATAAGTCTCTCACTATCTTCCTGTTGAAGCCCAGCATACGTAGGTCAGCATATAACCCTGCAATCTCAGCTTCACAAGAATAGTTAAGTCTAAAATGAATTGTTCGTTTCATCTCGGATCAGTATTTAATGTTTGGTGGAGCTACCTGTTGCTTTTTTCCTGATGATATTGAATGGCGTGAGAATATCGTCATATGTTGAGTTTGGAAGGACTGTGGTTAAAGCAATTGCATGTCGAAGAAACTAAATGTGTAATGCTCCAGCTAAGACTAGGAGACCTAATTCCATCGAAAAATCTCTTGTTGAAAGTATGAAAGACGTTTTTACCAATATACTAACTTTGCAGGTGCTCCTGTTAGATGTAAGAACTCGTCCCATTGGAGAATCTTGTTATCCTAAAATTATTGAAGATGCATATGGCAACAGTTAGCTGCTTGAATCGACCCTTGAAGCAGAATGGCAAAAGATTCGGTGATTATGTTGCTTGTGAAAAACAGCAAATCTTCCAAAGAAGACAAGATGCCAAGGACGATGCTTTCTAAGCCAAAAGTCTGGAAGGTGGGTCAAGTTGAAATGATAATAATCTATCTGAAATAGGAATTTTACCACAAACGATGTGTCCATTCAGCTTCTACTGAAGATAGGTAAGTTGTTTATGTGTGCTTTTCTGATTATGGAAAAGAGTTATATGCATGTCTTGAATTATGTTATAGTTATTTTTTAAAGTAACTCCGCAGAACTAAACTTATGTACGTTTAATTATCAGACCTCCACAATTTTTAATTCTCTTTGACCGCTGAAATGTTATCCAATTAAACTGGATAAAGTGCATAGAAAGCTGATTTTTTTTTTTTTCTTTGTATGTCTTGCAGAAGCATGGAGGACTCTTGGTTAGGTCCTTGGTGGTGCTTGCTGCTGGGTGAGTGGTCAGAGAATAGGCATTTAGATACTGCAGTTAGAAAGTTGACAAGTGCGCTTAGTTCTCAATGTGAACTTGAACCAAATGAAAATCTTCTACGTGCAATTCTTGTGGGAGCCAAGGATGAGGCTGATGCAAAAGCTTGCATTTCTCAAATGCTTTTGTACAAGGGTTACTTTGGTCGGGGTCTGTTGTGAGGGGGGAAGGCTCCGTGAACTTCACTAATTGAAAACATGGTGAATTTGTTCTTCAAGTTACCTCACCAAGTCAAAGAATATGACATCAATGGTTTCACAGGAGCTATGGAAAGAGACCCGACTATTGTTTTACTAGATTTAGATATACTTGTAGGAAACACAATTCGCGATTTGCAAGCATTCTACGTAATTATGTTGTTTTAGCTGACAACTCCGTTTATATTTCATTGAATTTATGCTGAAGTGATCTTTTATCTTAAGAAGTGTTTTAAACTACTTTAGCAATTCAAACTTGACTTCCATTTTTATTGTTCCGTAAAACGAAAAATGTCGAATAATTAGACAAGCATAAATGTGCAAAGGTTGCAGTGATAGGGATAGGGTATTTGTCCATCTTATATGCCTTTATTAATAGGATTTCAATTGGCAAACTTATTAACTATGTTGTATCATTACACAATTTGGCATTCTGGTGGTATCATTGGAAAGTGAATTTCCGCGAATTTGACAGTATAGACTATATAGACCATTATGGCTCGAGTTCTAACATTCTCCAAGGGCTTCATTTTTGTACTGCTGCTGTGCTTCGTTATGCTTCTAATTTTCTTTCTAATATATGGAGATTCTGTATTTATCGTGATATGTGCAGCTTTCCTTGGCCTAAGGTACCATCCTTATTAGGGATGCATGATACTTGTAATTTAGTTCTTGATTATCCTTAATTTGTGTTTTATACAGATGCTTCCTTGGGAAGTTTACCGGTTTTGAGGAGGCAAGAGGCTTAACACATGCCTTCTATTAGCAGCATCTTTTTGATGGGCAATAGAAAATCTCACAAGCAGGTAGAAGTATTTGATGCTGCAATTCCGTTGATTAACTTGCTGACACTTAATACTTAACCCTACCGGTTACTTTGCCATTGCACAAGTAGAATTTGGGCATTGGTTTAAGATAGAAAATTGGATGGTAAGGGGTAATAATTTAGGAGAAATTTTCATGTACGATGTGAAATTGACAAGCCTATAATTTTTTTGCATAGATAGCATAAAACAACCCTGTGGTAGGAGTAAAAATTTTAACATTTGTTTAAGATTTGGGCATGGTCTATGTGGTTAGACCACTAAGGACTTAACAAGTTTCATGATCTTATGATTGTGTTGAAATCCTCGTAGTAGGGCAAGAATAATGATATCTATGTGATGACTTTAGTTTCTGCAGATTACATGATAGTTGTAGGTTTAGGTGAAATTTTTCCTAATCAACAGAACTTGACATCTTTTGATTCTTAATTGCGACATCGGGATTCTCCCTGAACATAATAAGGAGCTATAAATTTCTATGTAATATTTTAATTCTCGATTCTCATGTACGTGAATTGTCAATTCTCATAAGGACCTTAAAACATGTACATGTCGTTTCTCTTAAGCTTAGTGGTCAAGCCGAGCTAATTAAAGTTTGATATTCAGTTTTTAGGTTGATTGGCGCCTTTTTTTTAAGTAAATACATGAAGTTTGGTTCCTTTCAGCTACGGATCAAGTTTTTAGGTGTCGGTGCCGGCGGTCGTAGTAGCCTGGAAAAGGAAAAGGCGTAGCACTTACCTTCGTTGATGAACGCCCCATCACTATACATTGCACGCCGTTGTAGCCAATCTTCGATGAACCGTCCCGCACGTTTTCTCTCTCTAAATTTTTGTTTAATTGTCAGTCTGCCTTACATAAAAAATGCGGGGAGGACGAAAGGCCACGCAGGTCAAGCCGTATCACCTGAAGGTCAAACATGCGTGATCTAATAAATTCCTACGAAAAACCTTTTAATATCAATATTTTTTTAAAAAAATATATAATTATTTTAGTCCTCTAAACTTAATTTTTCAAAATTATCCCGTAAACGTATTCCATGGTCAAGTCACCTTGGATAAATAGCAGCAAGTATCCACCGTTAAAGCTGAAAGCTGAAGCAGTTTTTCAAGTGTTAAGCTTCCTAAGTGGCTCCTGTAAGTTGTCGACCATGTCGCATGAGATATCAGGAAACCTTCCCTTTACCATGGTGAACTGGTGGTCTTCCTCTCAGAAGAAGAGGAGCAACGGCTTTTGGAACTGTTCAAACTCGCTTTGATCAGAAGCTTTGGAGCACACTGACCATCCCTCGATGAGATCTGCAAATTTTTCATTGCTCGAGGCCTCAAGGGCCCGTGCTTCAATGGATTGCTTGATAACCGGCATGTCTTGATACACCCCCAACTACAGAAAGATTTTGCTCGATTTGGGAATGCAGGACTTGGATGATCAGCAAGGTGTCCGTGCGCATCTTAAAGTGGTCACCAATTTTTCATGTGGAATCTCCCGCCTCTCCCGTGTGGATTGCTTTTCCTCGACTTCGTCTTCAATATTTTGCGAAACGATTCTTTATGTAATGGCCTCTGTTTTTTGGTAATCCCCTTGAGATGGATGAAGCCACGCCAATCGCTCCTACCTTTCAGTAGCACGAGTATTAATTGCTCTTGACGTGCCGAAGGAATTGAATCATCGTATGTGGATAGGCAATGATAAAAAGGGATTTTTCCAGAAAGTTTTATACGGAAACATGCCTCAGTATTTGCAAGTTTTGTACTCGAATGGGCCATAGAGAGACTGATTGCTACGTTAAGGATCGTTCCTTGAAACAAAAAACAAGAACCAAGAGAGATCCGAAACCTGGCCTAGAGATCTCTCAACAAGCAAATCCTGCATCTAAAGTCCCACGTAACTCAATTCAGCCTTAGGATGTGTATCCTGACGGCCATGATGAATAGTACTACTGAAACCACAATACAGGAAAGCTGGCACTAGAAGGAGGCTTAGAGAAGGAAGTTGTTGGGTTTACAACAAACACCAGCAACTAACCCAAGTCCATAAATATTCTCCTTCACAACAAGTTCGGCATCAGTCTATGAAGTAGAATCATTCATACTTGCTTAGGAAGGCAGCACCATCCAATATAGAATCAATTAGTCCAACCCTATCACTATTCTCTCCACCTTCATTCTTGCATGACACTCTTCCTCAATACTTGTCATTCTTCCTATTAAAGATAATAAGATGGATAGGTTTTTGCAGCTTTCACTCTCCACTGGTTGTGCCGCTCAATCTAGTGCTCCAACGATGTGGCATCATGAAGAGATGCGCTTTTTAATTCCAACAGATGCCTCTTTTTGTTTATCAGAAGATATATCTTTTCATTAATCTCTTATATTAATGGACCAACCGCTTCGTAACTTTATGATTGCTAACTGTCGTTTTATGATGACATAGAGGCATGAAAAAGTTGATGCTTTGAGGCAGCATCTAATATTAATTCTGTATACAGGTTAATTACAAAGCGATAAGTTATGAAATATGTGTTATGTGACAACACTTGGATTGATTCTACCTTGCGATGTGTGTGGGTTGGTGCCTTTGCTGTAGATGTGGTAGAAGTAATTTTGTATGTCCATGATTAGCCTTATGCTTGTTCTATGGGTTTAGTGGGTATGTGAACATGTGGTTCTTGCTATACCCTAGAAATAGAACCGCAGGAATTGTGTGCATGTTAGTTCTATCTTGTTGGGTATGTGGGTTGGTGGCCTTTGCAATACTCGTGATAGATAGCAATGTGGCGGACTTTATTCGTTCTATCTTGCAGAGTATGTGGGTGTTAGCTTTTACGAAACTAGTGTAGTATGTGAGCTAACAAGCCTGACTTATACTCGTGATAGACACGGACTGTGGGGTATTGAGTTTGGTGCTGCTCACGATAACCTCGGATAAAAATCCTCGACATGAAGCTTGAGCTATACCGGATAAGGTGTATGTGGTATCACATTGGCCGGCGGTCACTACGGAGTCCGGAGGTGCAGAGCGGCTGAGTAGCTCCCACGGGACGCTGTGGGATCGCCCTTGCTGGAGGTTGTGGCGCGTTTGGAATGCGCGCTAGAGGGGCTTGGAGGCCATGACCTTGGTATTGGGGTGTAGACCAGAGTTGGTGTCATCCCGGGTGTGTGGATGGTATAACCTCTCTGAGTTGTCCCGATACCTAAATTGAGTAGGTGGACTTTTGGGTTGGGCCACGGTGTAAACTAAAGATGGTGTCTTTTTCGGGGTTTGAGGCGGTGTATCCTCTTTGAATTGTCTCGGTTCCAACGGTGTTGAGCAGACTAACAGTTGGGTTAGTGCTCAGTAAATATCATGCTAACTTAATCCCAGGACACCAATGACAATTTTGGCTTAGCGTGATTTTATTGATGTCTTGGTTGACATGTTTGATGATGCTAAACGCATGCTTATATGTTTGTATACATTGTGATGTTATATATCTATTATATCTCCCCTGTTTGGAAGTGATTTTGGGAGATGCGTCTAGTTGCTCACTGAGTCTTTACGAAGACTCAGTAATGTGTTTCGCTCTTTCAGATCTTAGCGGCTGCGAGAAGTCCCCGGCGGAGGGTGCATAGCCGACGCGGTGAGCTTGGGATCCATTTGCTCAAGGTATTTTGGGGACTTAGAATAGCGGATAGCTAGTAGCCTCAATGATGTATAAAGTTAGTGTTTGAACACCTAGTATAAAGGATAAATGTGTAAATGGAAGTACTAACACACTTGTGATCTTTCGTAAACTATTATGTCAACTTTTATATTCTGGGATTCCTGGATGTATTGTGTTTAATACTTGGAATCAATGAATGAAAGTTGAGTTTTGAAGTGTTTACCATGTTTTGTGCATATTGGTGTTTATTTGCATGCACGGTGATTTTGAAGTCCAATTCTTGTTTTAAAAGTCTTGACAGGCGTATTTCCCCGTTGTGGTGATTGTGATATGTTGAAACTCTTGAAATGGGCAATTTAGCTAAATTTGACCCTGTGAGTTGTTATGTTTTCCGTATTCGGTAAATTGGTGATTTTGGCTCTAAAATGAGTTTTATGAGTCCAAATTCCCTTTTGAAAGTTTGTGCATGTGTATCTAGGTTAGGTACAGGTGTATGCATGGTTTAAACATAATTTGGATTGAAATTACGGATTTCGGGGAATTGCGAAATCATTCTGCAAATCTGTTTTTGAGTTTTTTGCAACTTTCGTTTGACCGAAAGTGTTTGCGGTCGACCGATAATTGTTGCTTGTGCGTAATGTCATTATTGATGAACTATCATTCGACCGATAGTTGGTTCCGGTCGACAGATAGTGGCTGCTGTAATGAAGTTTTCAAAAAACGCTTATTCGGTTTCCGTTTTCAATTCCTATTGTTTTATTGTTAATACTCGTATTTAAGAGTTTTGACACTTCCAAATCTTTCGGGAAAATACAGGTTGAGCCGTAAATTTTTCATTGCTCGAGGACTCAAGAACCCGTGCTCCAATGGATTGTTTGATAACCGGCATGTCTTGACACCCCCCAGACTACAAAAAGATTTTATTCGAACTTTGGGAACGCTGGTCTTGGATGATCGGCAAGGTGGCTATGCGCATCTTAAAATGGTCACCAGATTTTCATGTGGAATCTCCCGTCGCTCCCGTAATTGTGTTTCCTAGACTTCCTCTTCGATATTTTGAGAAGATGATTATTTACGCAATGGCCTCTGCTTTCGGTAATCCCCTTAAGATGGATGAAGCCACGTCCAATCGCTCCCGCCATTCGGTAGCACGATTGTTGATTGAACTTGACGTGTCGAATGAATTGAATCATCGTGTGTGGATAGGCATTAGAGCGGTGACAAAGCCGAATTGTCTATAAGCAAGCTGAATTACAAAGATTTCTTCGTAGCGAAGAAGAGTTATGCAGGCAGAAATCAAATATTCGTTGTCTACAGAGCGGTGACTGAAATACCAGGTTCTTTCATATAGCACACAAGACAGTTATCACATTTTTGTTGGGTCAAAAAGGCGGCTGGATCTGTATTATCAGATTCAGTTTCAATAGCGAGCCCAGCATGTTTATATTTCCAACAGCTGCTAACCAGTGACAGGAACCAGTCTGCTATGCATCGGCCCAGTTGGCTCGAGTGTATCACAACTGATGAGAATAGTGAGGGTGCCCTCATTTGAGGAAATCAAGCAGGTGGTGTTCTCTATGCATGATGATTCGGCAGCAGGACCAGATGGGTTTGGAAGTTTTACAAAAGTTGCTGGGCCATCATTAATAATGACCTTATTGCGGCTGTTCAAGAGTTTCTCAATGGGGCACCACTACCAAGGGCTTATACTGCTACATCGATTGTTTTGCTACCTAAGTCGGACAACCCGAAAACTTGGAAGGACTACCGCCCTATCAGCCCTAGCAATGTATCATTGAAGATCATTTCCAAACTACTAGCTCAACATTTGGCAGACATTTTACCGCAAAAGTTATCCTTGAATCAATCTGATTTTCTCAAAGGGCGATGGATAACTGAAAACATTCTGCTTGCACAAAAGCTAGTCACTTCTCTTGGAAGATGACTTAGGGGAGGTAATGTAGTCATCAAACTCGATATGGAAATGGCATATGACTGGGTTGATTGGGACTACCTCTTTACAATTTACAATGGGTGGTTTTTAGTGCGACTTTTGCTAATATCATTAAGGGGCTTTTTTTGTTCTTGTTGGTTTTCTATTATGGTTAATGTATCCCCACATGGATTTTTTTAAATGATCCAGGTGGCTTCGGCAGGGTGATCCTCTCTCCCCGTTGTTTGTTATTTCTTCGGAGTTTCATTCGAGGAGACTCAATGACTTGATGACTAAACATAAATAAATGCAATTTCAGACTGCATCGAGGATATTAGTATCTCACCTGGCATTTGCAGATGAATGCATTATATTCGCAATGCTTCCTCACGGTCATTGGTCATTATCAGCTTATGAATTTTCTAAAACAGTATGAGGTGGTCTCCAGGCAGCGTATTAATGTCAGCAAAAGTGGCTTTGTTCTGTCGCGATCAGTGCCCCACTAAAGTCCAGTCCAGTTGGTGAAAGCAGATCACTAAATTTAAAGCTTGTGATTCTCCTCTTTGGTACTTGGCGGCACCCTTTTACGTTGACCACAAACGTGCCATTTTATTTGCACCAATCTTGGACAAGATTCAACAGCGCTTATTCGGCTGGACATCCAAGCTGTCGTATACCATGGGTCGGTTGACGTTGATAAAGTCCATTTTGTATGCGATTCCTACTCATCTTTTCCATGCACTTGCACCAACTAAATCTATCATGCATGCAATTGAAAATCAATTTTTCCGAGAGTCAATAATGCAGCGGAGGACGGGCCGTGCAATTTGACACAGACATGGGCTCGTCCCGCATTTGACGTCCGATCTTTAGAGAGTAGGCGGCCGGGACAGCGTATAATGACTTAGTGGCGTTCCGATTCCTCTACATGAGCGCATTCTTTCGACGGTTGAGTATGCGGTGAGGTTGGGGCTACGGGCGGCGGTGGTGAGCCGGGATTAAAGAGGCGAACTAGGTTCTTTTGGAAATGGGTCAAGCTGAACATAGTAATTCATTGGCATTCATGGAAGCACCCTATGTTTTCCGGTGGATGAAGGGGATATTGGTGTGTGGAGGGCTTCGGGATATTGTCCCAGGCCATGGAAATGAAGCTTTGGTGGAACTTTTCGAGCTCAAAAAATCTTTGATTGCTAATTTTTATAGCATCCAAATATTGGTCGGGGTAAGCATTGTATTTACCTGGACGCAGCTTCGGAATCGTCAAGGAAATGTGGATTTTTGGCATGGATAGGCATGAGGCTCTTGGGACAAGGTTTCAAGTCATCTCACCAGCTAATTACTTTGTTAAGGATTTTTTGGGATCATGATAAAATTTGCCTTCAGGATAAGTTTTGCAGAAAGTGTTACGCAGAGCCAATTGTTGCAGAATCACACAAAACAGTAAATTGGATCTTTCATATATGGATGTTATGTTATGGCAAACCGAGTAACCATGTTTTTTTCTCTCTTAAGACTGCTTGGAAACACGGTAAGACAAACTCAATCTTCGCTAGTATACTGCAAGATATCTAGAATTCTTGCTTCCCAAAGTTCTTTTTTTTATGTGGAGATTAAACTGCATAAGGCACTGTCAACTAACTGATAAGATCTCTTGTGCAGAGGTTCTATTTAGTATCTAGATGTCATTTATGTAAATCTCATCAAAGAAAATGCTTTCACAGGTGTTCTCTCTTTGCCCTATAGCAGCCCAAATTTGGTCCATTACCAGCCTTGTATGGGATTCATCCCGACTATGGTGCTTTAGTAAGGGATCTGCTCTTGCATGTCTGTGGCATTTTCTCCAAGTGGTTCATTTTCTAATGCGTTTTCAGCTGCTGGCTTGTTTGCTATAATCTATTGGTTAGAACACAATGATGGTTAGAGATCTAATGCATGTCTCTGAATGCTAGTCGCATTGATGCTTAGTCGGATTTGTGTTGGTTAAGGGAAATGTTAAAGCAAGTTTCAGCTCAGTTTTTGCTTCTCTTGTGGTTTGCATTTTGGCAAACGAGCTGCGAAACCTCCCGTGGGGCTCAGATGGCTGCTACATCGACCTGGATACTATATGTTAAAGGTCGATATACTAGCTACTTTGCAGGTCGGACTGGTATAGGGGGTGTGGTGCAGGATGACCAAGGCAAGCTGATCTTCTATAACTGGCTTTGTTGGGTTATGTGGTGAGAACCGCATCCCTCGTGATGTTGCTTTGTGCCGAAAAGTCTAGAACCTCGGCTCAAAATATTAGGAACAAGTTTGAATATACTTTAAAAGTCTTGTCTTAAAACTATACGCTCATTTTACAAGCTTCCGCATGCGTGTATGATTGGCTGTAAACATATTCGTGGGGGCCCCAGTTTGCGAGCCTTCACAAAGGGACGACACTTACCGTCTTTTTCTTCTTTTATTTCTTTAGATCATTTGGATTCTTTTTGTAGAGGCTTAGTCAAGTTGGATAAACTTATGGCTTCCACTATTCGTTTTGGCTTTCATTTGTGAATTATTTTTGCACTCACCTTGTTTAGATATCAACGACCTGGATTTTCCTCATTTTTTTTTATAAGAGATGGGGCCCAGGTTTTTCGTAGGAACTAGATGAGTTTGTTAAGTAATATTGTAAATTATTACTGAAATTAAAGATCAAAAATTGATCAAATACCAAATTCATCAATTAAATCTAAACCAGCTTCGTAATAACTAATCCAATCAAATTAATAACAAGGTAATCAAATACCATTCCATCATTAAATTCTAAACCAGCTTCGTAATAACTAATCCAATCAAATTAATAACAAATTAAATTCAAAATAATCATTCGATCGAAAGTAATCGGACTCGAAAATCGGGAAGAGTACGGACCGGCGGTGCCGCGGTGGTGGCAGACCGGTGGACACAGAGTCGGAGATTGTGAGGAGCGAGTGCGGGGACCGAGCGAGCGGCAAGCTGCAGCGCAAGCACGCAAGTGGTCCCGGACGAGCGGCGACGGGCAGCGGCGGTCCCGGAGGGAGGTGACGGAGGTCAGGGGGAAGGCCAAGAGGCAAAGGCTCGGAGAGGGACGAGGAGAATTAGGGTTTGGATGGAATGGGAGGGGCGTCGTTTCAGCGGTAAAAAAAAAACAAACTATATACATATATATATATAGTCTCGTGATGCGGGTCTGTTTCGAACCCGTGTCACGTGCGGGCAAGGGTCTCTCTTGACACCTGGCGATGCTAATCAGAGCGATGGCTACTAATACTGGGTTTTCGTGTCCATGTAAATATGGTATATAATTCGATTGTATATATATATAATAATAACCAAATAATATGAACCACTAATATTAATATATACAAATATGATATATTACAGGCGTCCCGCAGTTTACTCGTTTGGGCAAAAACTGGTCGAGCGGTAGAGAGTGTCATAAAACTAACGGACTTTGTATGTATGGAGGGGAAAGAGTGAGAGAGATTATGAGTGGCTGCGGAGAGTTTCTCAAAACGAAGGTAACCGCATGTGAGCACCGAACTATTATATTTTTGGATAGGAAAATATATGATTCTATATATATAAGAATATAAAATATATATATTAAATATAAGATAATAAATGGATATGGTAAATCGTATACATGGCACGGACCCCGAGTAAAATAGGAGCAGCGGTAAGAGAGCGTAACCTCTTGAACCGCGCCACTGACTTTTCCGGAAAAAGCCGGTTTTCGAATAATCCGCACATCCGACGAGCTACACTTATATTATGTCACCAACTCACTCACTTAGATACAAGTAGTAGTAATAAAATTCACATTATATTATATATATATATATATATATATATATATATATGTAAATAGTTTGTTTTTTTTTTTACCGCTGAAACGACGCCCCTCCCATTCCCTCCAAACCCTAATTCTCCTCATCCCTCTCCGAGCCTTTGCCTCTTGGCCTTCCCCCTTGACCTCCGTCACCTCCCTCCGGGACCGCCGCTGCCCGTCGCACGCTCGTCCGGGACCACTTGGTGCTTGCGCTGCATGCTTGCCGCTCGCTCGGTCCCCGCACTCGCTCCTCGCAATCTCCGACTCTGTGTCCACCGGTCTGCCACCACCGCGACACCGCCGGTCCGCACTCTCCCCGATTTTCGAGTCCGATTACTTTCGAATCGATATGATTATTTTTGAATTTAATTGTTATTAATTTGATTGATTAGTTATTACGAAGCTGGTTTAGATTTAATTGATGGAATGGTATTTGATTCACTTGTTATTAATTTGATTGATTAGTTATTACGAAGCTGGTTTAGATTTAATTGATGGAATGGTATTTGATTCAATTTTTGATCTTTAATTTCAGTAATAACATTAACAATATTACTTAACAAACTTCATCTAGTTCCTACGAAACCTGGCCCCATCTCTTATAAAAAAAATGAGGAAATCCAGGTCGGTTGATATCTAAACAAGGTTGAGTAGCAAAATAATCACAAATGAAAGCCAAAACGAATAGTTGGAAGCATAAGTTTATCCAACTTGACTAAGCCTCTACAAAAAGAATCCAAATGAATCTAAAGAAATAAAAGAAAGAAAAAGCGGTAAGTGGTCGTCCTTTGTGAAGGCTCTGCAAACTGGGGCCCCACGAATGTGTTTTACAGCCAATCATACACGCATGCGGAAAGCTTTGTAAAATGGAGCGATAAGTTTATAAGACGGACTTTTTAAAGTATATTTCAAAACTTTGTTTCCTAAATTTTGAGCCGAGGTTCTAGACTTTTTCGGGCACAAAGCAAACATCACGAGGGATGCGGTTCTCACCACATAACCCAACATAAGCCAGTTATAGAGATCAGCTGCCTTGGCATTCCTGCACACACACCCCCTATACAGTCCGACCCTGGCAAAGTAGCAGTAATATCGACCTTTAACATATTAGTATCGCAGGTCCGATGTAGCAGCCATCTGAGCCCCACGGGAGGTTTCGCAGCTCGTTTGCCAAAATGCAAACCACAAGAGATAGCAAAAACTGAGCTGAAACTTGCCTTTTAACATTTCCCTACCAGCACAATCCGACTAGCATCAATGCGACTAGCATTCAGAGACATGCCATTAGATTTAACATCATTGTGTTCTAACCAAATAGATTATAGCAAACAAGCCAGCAGCTGAAAACGCATAGAAAAGGAACCACTTGGAGAAATGCCACAGACATGCAAGAGCAGATCCCTTACTAAGCACCATAGTCGGGTGAATTCCCATACAAGGCTGGTAATTGGACCAAATTTGGGCTGCTATAGGGCAAGAGAGAAACACCTGTGAAGCATTTTCTTGATGAGATTTACATAAATGACATCTAGATACTAAATAGAAACCTCTGCACAAGAGATCTTCATCAGTAGTTGACAGTGCCTTATGCAGTAATCTCCACATAAAAAAAGAGACTTTTGGGGGAAGCAAAGAATTCTAGATATCTTGCAGTATACTATGCGAAGATTGAGTTTGTCTTACCGTGTTCCAAGCAGTCTTAAGAGAGAAAAAACATTGGTTACTCGGTTGCCATAACATAACATCCATATATGAAAGTCCAATTACTGTTTTGTTGATTTCTGCAACAATTGGCTCTGGTAACACTTTCTGCAACTTATCCTGAAGCAAATTCTTATCATGATCCCAAAAATCCTTAACAAAGTAATTAGCTGGTGAGATGACTTGAAACCTTGTCCCAAGAGCCTCATTGCCTATCCATGCCAAAAATCCACATTTCCTTTGACATTTCGAAGCTGGTCCGGTAAATACAATGCTTACCCCGACCATATTTGGATGCTATAAAATTAGCAAATCAAAGATTTTTGAGCTCGAAAAGTTCACCAAAGCTTCATTTCCATGGCCTGGACAATATCCCGAAGCCCCCCACACACCAATATCCCCTTCATCCACCGGAAAACATAGGTGCTTCCATGAATGCCAATGAATACTATGTTCAGCTGACCCATTCCAAAAGAACCTAGGAAAAATTGATTCAATTGCATGCATGATAGATTTAGTTGGTGCAAGTGCATGGAAAAGATGAGTAGGAATCGCATANNAATGGACTTTATCAACGTCAACCGACCCATGGTATACGACAGCTTGGATGTCCAGCCGAATAAGCGCTGTTGAATCTTGTCCAAGATTGGTGCAAATAAAATGGCACGTTTGTGGTCAACGTAAAAGGGTGCCGCCAAGTACCAAAGAGGAGAATCACAAGCTTTAAATTTAGTGATCTGCTTTCACCAACTGGACTGGACTTTAGTGGGGCACTGATCGCGACAGAACAAAGCCACTTTTGCTGACATTAATACGCTGCCTGGAGACCACCTCATACTGTTTTAGAAAATTCATAAGCTGATAATGACCAATGACCGTGAGGAAGCATTGCGAATATAATGCATTCATCTGCAAATGCCAGGTGAGATACTAATATCCTCGATGCAGTCTGAAATTGCATTTATTTATGCTTAGTCATCAAGTCATTGAGTCTCCTTGAATGAAACTCCGAAGAAATAGCAAACAACAACGGGGAGAGAGGATCACCCTGCCGAAGCCACCTGGATCATTTAAAAAAATCCATGTGGGGATACATTAACCATAATAGAAAACCAACAAGAACAAAAAAAGCCCCTTAATGATATTAGCAAAAGTCGCACTAAAAACCACCCATTGTAAATTGTAAAGAGGTAGTCCCAATCAACCCAGTCATATGCCATTTCCATATCGAGTTTGATGACTACATTACCTCCCCTAAGTCATCTTCCAAGAGAAGTGACTAGCTTTTGTGCAAGCAGAATGTTTTCAGTTATCCATCGCCCTTTGAGAAAATCAGATTGATTCAAGGATAACTTTTGCGGTAAAATGTCTGCCAAATGTTGAGCTAGTAGTTTGGAAATGATCTTCAATGATACATTGCTAGGGCTGATAGGGCGGTAGTCCTTCCAAGTTTTCGGGTTGTCCGACTTAGGTAGCAAAACAATCGATGTAGCAGTATAAGCCCTTGGTAGTGGTGCCCCATTGAGAAACTCTTGAACAGCCGCAATAAGGTCATTATTAATGATGGCCCAGCAACTTTTGTAAAACTTCCAAACCCATCTGGTCCTGCTGCCGAATCATCATGCATAGAGAACACCACCTGCTTGATTTCCTCAAATGAGGGCACCCTCACTATTCTCATCAGTTGTGATACACTCGAGCCAACTGGGCCGATGCATAGCAGACTGGTTCCTGTCACTGGTTAGCAGCTGTTGGAAATATAAACATGCTGGGCTCGCTATTGAAACTGAATCTGATAATACAGATCCAGCCGCCTTTTTGACCCAACAAAAATGTGATAACTGTCTTGTGTGCTATATGAAAGAACCTGGTATTTCAGTCACCGCTCTGTAGACAACGAATATTTGATTTCTGCCTGCATAACTCTTCTTCGCTACGAAGAAATCTTTGTAATTCAGCTTGCTTATAGACAATTCGGCTTTGTCACCGCTCTAATGCCTATCCACACACGATGATTCAATTCATTCGACACGTCAAGTTCAATCAACAATCGTGCTACCGAATGGCGGGAGCGATTGGACGTGGCTTCATCCATCTTAAGGGGATTACCGAAAGCAGAGGCCATTGCGTAAATAATCATCTTCTCAAAATATCGAAGAGGAAGTCTAGGAAACACAATTACGGGAGCGACGGGAGATTCCACATGAAAATCTGGTGACCATTTTAAGATGCGCATAGCCACCTTGCCGATCATCCAAGACCAGCGTTCCCAAAGTTCGAATAAAATCTTTTTGTAGTCTGGGGGGTGTCAAGACATGCCGGTTATCAAACAATCCATTGGAGCACGGGTTCTTGAGTCCTCGAGCAATGAAAAATTTACGGCTCAACCTGTATTTTCCCGAAAGATTTGGAAGTGTCAAAACTCTTAAATACGAGTATTAACAATAAAACAATAGGAATTGAAAACGGAAACCGAATAAGCGTTTTTTGAAAACTTCATTACAGCAGCCACTATCTGTCGACCGGAACCAACTATCGGTCGAATGATAGTTCATCAATAATGACATTACGCACAAGCAACAATTATCGGTCGACCGCAAACACTTTCGGTCAAACGAAAGTTGCAAAAAACTCAAAAACAGATTTGCAGAATGATTTCGCAATTCCCCGAAATCCGTTAATTTCAATCCAATTATGTTTAAACCATGCATACACCTGTACCTAACCTAGATACACATGCACAAACTTTCAAAAGGAAATTTGGACTCATAAAACTCATTTTAGAGCCAAAATCACCAATTTACCGAATACGGAAAACATAACAACTCACAGGGTCAAATTTAGCTAAATTGCCCATTTCAAGAGTTTCAACATATCACAATCACCACAACGGGGAAATACGCCTGTCAAGACTTTTAAAACAAGAATTGGACTTCAAAATCACCGTGCATGCAAATAAACACCAATATGCACAAAACATGGTAAACACTTCAAAACTCAACTTTCATTCATTGATTCCAAGTATTAAACACAATACATCCAGGAATCCCAGAATATAAAAGTTGACATAATAGTTTACGAAAGATCACAAGTGTGTTAGTACTTCCATTTACACATTTATCCTTTATACTAGGTGTTCAAACACTAACTTTATACATCATTGAGGCTACTAGCTATCCGCTATTCTAAGTCCCCAAAATACCTTGAGCAAATGGATCCCAAGCTCACCGCGTCGGCTATGCACCCTCCGCCGGGGACTTCTCGCAGCCGCTAAGATCTGAAAGAGCGAAACACATTACTGAGTCTTCGTAAAGACTCAGTGAGCAACTAGACGCATCTCCCAAAATCACTTCCAAACAGGGGAGATATAATAGATATATAACATCACAATGTATACAAACATATAAGCATGCGTTTAGCATCATCAAACATGTCAACCAAGACATCAATAAAATCACGCTAAGCCAAAATTGTCATTGGTGTCCTGGGATTAAGTTAGCATGATATTTACTGAGCACTAACCCAACTGTTAGTCTGCTCAACACCGTTGGAACCGAGACAACTCAAAAAGGATACACCGCCTCAAACCCCGAAAAAGACACCATCTTTAGTTTACACCGCGGCCCAACCCAAAAGTCCACTACTCAATTTAGGTATCGGGACAACTCAGAGAGGTTATACCATCCACACACCCGGGATGACACCAACTCTGGTCTACACCCCAATACCAAGGTCATGGCCTCCAAGCCCCTCTAGCGCGCATTCCAAACGCGCCACAACCTCCAGCAAGGGCGATCCCACAGCGTCCCGTGGGAGCTACTCAGCCGCTCTGCACCTTCGGACTCCGTAGTGACCACCGGGCCAATGGTGATACCACTACACCTACCGGTATAGCTCAAGTTCATGTCGGGATTTTTAAACGGGTATCGCAAGAGCACCAACTCAAATACCCCACAGTCAGTCTATCAAGAGTATAGCAAAGGTTGTTAGCTCACATACTACATTAGTTTCGCAAAAGCTAACACCCACATACTCTGCAAGATAGAACGAATAAAGTCCGCCACATTGCTATCTATCACGAGTATTGCAAAGGCCACCAACCCACATACCCAACAAGATAGAACTAACATGCACACAATTCCTGCGGTTCTATTTCTAGGGTATAGCAAGAACCACATGTTCACATACCCACTAAACCCATAGAACAAGCATAAGGCTAATCATGGACATACAAAATTACTTCTACCACATCTACAGCAAAGGCACCAACCCACACACATCGCAAGGTAGAATCAATCCAAGTGTTGTCACATAACACATATTTCATAACTTATCGCTTTGTAATTAACCTGTATACAGAATGTGAGATATTAGATGCGTGCCCTCAAGTGAGCGATCACTTTTTTCATTGCCTCTATGCGAAATAAGACCGACAGTTAGCAATCATAAAGTTACGAAGCGGTTGGTCCATTAATATAAGAGATTAATGAAAAGATATATCTTCTGATAAACAAAAAGAGGCATCTGTTGGAATTAAAAAGCGCATCTCTTCATGATGCCACATCGTTGGAGCACTAGATTGAGCGGCACAACCAGTGGAGAGTGAAAGCTGCAAAAACCTATCCATCTTATTATCTTTAATAGGAAGAATGACAAGTATTGAGGAAGAGTGTCATGCAAGAATGAAGGTGGAGAGAATAGTGATAGGGTTGGACTAATTGATTCTATATTGGATGGTGCTGCCTTCCTAAGCAAGTATGAATGATTCTACTTCATAGACTGATGCCGAACTTGTTGTGAAGGAGAATATTTATGGACTTGGGTTAGTTGCTGGTGTTTGTTGTAAACCCAACAACTTCCTTCTCTAAGCCTCCTTCTAGTGCCAGCTTTCCTGTATTGGTTTAGTAGTACTACTTCATTCGTGATGGCGCGTCGATAGTACGACTCCTAAGCGAAGTAGTTTACAAGTATGAGATTTCTGCTTGTTGAGAGATCTCTAGGCCAGGTTTCGGATCTCTCTTGGTTCTTGTTTTTTGTTTCAAGGAACGATCCTTAACGTAGCAATCAGTCTCTCTATGGCCCATTCGAGTACAAAACTTGCAAATACTGAGGCATGTTTCCGTATAAAACTTTCTGGAAAAATCCCTTTTTATCATTGCCTATCCACATACGATGATTCAATTCCTTCGGCACGTCAAGAGCAATTAATACTCGTGCTACTGAAAGGTAGGAGCGATTGGCGTGGCTTCATCCATCTCAAGGGGATTACCAAAAAACAGAGGCCATTACATAAAGAATCGTTTCGCAAAATATTGAAGACGAAGTCGAGGAAAAGCAATCCACACGGGAGAGGCGGGAGATTCCACATGAAAAATTGGTGACCACTTTAAGATGCGCACGGACACCTTGCTGATCATCCAAGTCCTGCATTCCCAAATCGAGCAAAATCTTTCTGTAGTTGGGGGTGTATCAAGACATGCCGGTTATCAAGCAATCCATTGAAGCACGGGCCCTTGAGGCCTCGAGCAATGAAAAATTTGCAGATCTCATCGAGGGATGGTCAGTGTGCTCCAAAGCTTCTGATCAAAGCGAGTTTGAACAGTTCCAAAAGCCGTTGCTCCTCTTCTTCTGAGAGGAAGACCACCAGTTCACCATGGTAAAGGGAAGGTTTCCTGATATCTCATGCGACATGGTCGACAACTTACAGGAGCCACTTAGGAAGCTTAACACTTGAAAAACTGCTTCAGCTTCAGCTGGGGTTAAGTGGATACTGCTGCTATTTATCCAAGGTGACTTGACCATTGGGAATACGTTACGGGAATAATTGAAAAATTAAGTTAGAGGACTAAAATTAATATATATTTTTTTTAAAAAATATTGATATTAAAAGGTTTTTCGTAGGAATTTATTAGATCACGCATGTTTGACCTTCAGGTGATACGGCTTGACCTGCGTGGCCTTTCGTCCTCCCCGCATTTTTTATGTAAGGCAGACTGACAATTAAACAAAAATTTAGAGAGAGAAAACGTGCGGGACGGTTCATCGAAGATTGGCTACAACGGCGTGCAATGTATAGTGATGGGGCGTTCATCAACGAAGGTAAGTGCTACGCCTTTTCCTTTTCCAGGCTACTACGACCGCCGGCACCGACACCTAAAAACTTGATCCGTAGCTGAAAGGAACCAAACTTCATGTATTTACTTAAAAAAAAGGCGCCAATCAACCTAAAAACTGAATATCAAACTTTAATTAGCTCGGCTTGACCACTAAGCTTAAGAGAAACGACATGTACATGTTTTAAGGTCCTTATGAGAATTGACAATTCACGTACATGAGAATCGAGAATTAAAATATTACATAGAAATTTATAGCTCCTTATTATGTTCAGGGAGAATCCCGATGTCGCAATTAAGAATCAAAAGATGTCAAGTTCTGTTGATTAGGAAAAATTTCACCTAAACCTACAACTATCATGTAATCTGCAGAAACTAAAGTCATCACATAGATATCATTATTCTTGCCCTACTACGAGGATTTCAACACAATCATAAGATCATGAAACTTGTTAAGTCCTTAGTGGTCTAACCACATAGACCATGCCCAAATCTTAAACAAATGTTAAAATTTTTACTCCTACCACAGGGTTGTTTTATGCTATCTATGCAAAAAAATTATAGGCTTGTCAATTTCACATCGTACATGAAAATTTCTCCTAAATTATTACCCCTTACCATCCAATTTTCTATCTTAAACCAATGCCCAAATTCTACTTGTGCAATGGCAAAGTAACCGGTAGGGTTAAGTATTAAGTGTCAGCAAGTTAATCAACGGAATTGCAGCATCAAATACTTCTACCTGCTTGTGAGATTTTCTATTGCCCATCAAAAAGATGCTGCTAATAGAAGGCATGTGTTAAGCCTCTTGCCTCCTCAAAACCGGTAAACTTTCCCAAAGGAAGAATCTGTATAAACACAAATTAAGGATAAATCAAGAACTAAATTACAAGTATCATGCATCCCTAACTAAGGATGGTACCTAGCAAGGAAAGCTAGCACATATCACGATAAATACAGAATCTCCATATATTAGAAAGAAAATTAGAAGCATAACGAAGCAGCAGCAGCAGTAAAAATGAAGCCCTTGGAGAATGTTAGACTCGACCATAATGGTCTATATAGTCTATACTATCAATTGCGGAAATTCACTTCTCAATTGATACCACAGAATGCAAATGGTGTAATGATACAACATAGTTAATAAGTTTGCCAATTGAAATCCTATAATAAAGGCATATAAGATGGACAAATACCTTATCCTATCACTGCACCTTCGCACATTTATGCTTGTCTAATATTCGTACATTTTTCCGTTACGAACAATAAAAATGGGAAGTCAAGTTTGAATTGCTAAAGTAGTTTAAAACACTTCTTAAGATAAAAGATCACTTCAGCATAAATTCAATTAAATATAAACGGAGTTGTCAGCTAAAACAACATAATTACGTAGAATGCTTGCAAATCGCGAATTGTGTTTCCTACAAGTATATCTAAATCTAGTAAAACAATAGTCGGGTCTCTTTCCATAGCTCCTGTGAAACCATTGATGTCATATTCTTTGACTTGGTGAGGTAACTTGAAGAACAAATTCACCATGTTTTCAATTAGTGAAGTTCACGGAGCCTTCCCCCCTCACAACAGACCCGACCAAAGTAACCCTTGTACAAAAGCATTTGAGAAATGCAAGCTTTTGCATCAGCCTCATCCTTGGCTCCCACAAGAATTGCACGTAGAAGATTTTCATTTGGTTCAAGTTCACATTGAGAACTAAGCGCATTTGTCAACTTTCTAACTGCAGTATCTAAATGCCTATTCTCTGACCACTCACCCAGCAGCAAGCACCTCAAGGACCTAACCAAGAGGTTCCTCATGGTTCTCCAAGACATACCAAAAAAAAAAAACAATAGCTTTCTATGCACCTTTATCCAGTTTAATTGGATACACATTCAGCGGTCAAAGGAATAAAAATTGTGGAGGTCTGATAATTAAACGTTACATAAGTTTAAGTTCTGCGGAGTTACTTTAAAATAACTATAACATAATTCAAGACATGCATATAACTCTTCCATAATCAGAAAAGCCACACATAAAACAACTTACCTTTCAAGTAAGAAGCGAATGGACACACGTTTGTGGTAAAAATTCCTATTTTCAGATAGATTTAATCATTCTCACTGACCCACCTTCCCGACTTTTGCTTAAGAAAGCTCGTCTGCATCTTGTTTCTTGAAGATGCATGTTTTAATCACAAGCAAAATCACAGATCTTTTGCCATTCTGCTTAAGGTCGATTCCACAGCAGCAATAACTGTGCCATAATGGCATCTTCAATAATTTTTTAGGATAAACAAGATTCTCCAATGGGACGAGTTTTCTTCTACATCTAACAGGAGCACCCTTGCAAAGTTAGTATATTGGTAAAACGTCTTTCATACTTTCCAACATGAGATTTTTTCGATGGAATTTAGTTCTCCTAGTCTTAGCTGGATGCTTACACATTTAGTTTCTTCGACATCATTGCTTTACCACAGTCTTTTCCCAACTCAACTATGACGATATTCTCCGCCTTCAATATCATCAGGAAAAACCGCACAGGTGCTCCACCTAAACATTAATGCTGATCGAGATGACGAACAATTCTTTAGACTTAACTTTTCCTTTGTGAAGCTGAGATTTGCGGTTAGTGCTGACCTACGTTGCTGGCTTCAGACAGAAGATATGGAGACGCCTTAATGTCCATATCTTCAAGCTTGACTAAAGCTTGTATAAGATCCAGTGCACCGAGACATCTGTCGGCGCATCCGTGTACTTACCCCAAGGTTTTTCCCTGGATAGGTCCTCGGCCATCTCCATCTCAGGCGACTTTGAAGGCAATGTTAACTCTGTTGGAAGGAAAAAATATTCATTTTCATGCTAGAAGGTCTTGACATGTCCAGGTTCTGTTAAATTCCAGAGTTGTTTTTGGTTCAAATGACCTCAAAAAACCAGAAGCAAGTAGTTAGTTGGTTTCTTCTATGGACGTAATGTGAAAAACCAAACATTCTAAAGTTTACAAAAATTTAAAATTGAGGAAGTACCTAATGCAAAAGTATGTTTAGCTGGTTCTTTTATAAAATATTGTGAAACACTACAACATTCTAAAAAGCTTACAAATTTAAATGAGGAAGTACCTGAATGCAGATCAGAAAAGCAATCTCAAAAGCATAGCCCTTCCGAACTGGAAATATGTTTTCCTGAGTCCAAAGGCTTTCAGCTTCAGCACTATTCTCAGAGGATTCATGTAAAACTGCCACCTAGATGAGAAAATTTCTAACTATTAGAAATATATGTGTTCAGTTCTTAAAAATAACATGTTGAATAAGTGGCGCAGCTTCTGAAATATTCCATGGAGTAAGAAATGGTCCCTTTCAACATCCTTAGTAAAAGAGTAAAGTGAGAAGCTACATTTGAAGACTTTGACTAAAAAAACAAGGAAATTTCCTTCCCAAAATTGTTTCACGCAAAATGAAGAATGGCCTTGAATATCAACAACACAAACGAACATCGCTCACCTTTAGGTCGAAACCCTAGATCCTCCCCCGTGTGAAACCTTCATCGAAATCTTCGAGTTCGGTATCCACGCGAAGCCCTCGACACCACGATCTAGAATCCGTAAATCAATCACTCTCCTGAGGCTCACCAGGCACGCTAGGAGAACAAGAGAAAGTCAGAGGGGTCGAGAAGAAAGCCCGAGCTCAGGGAAACGAATTTTGGTTCGGCAAATTCGCGCACGGGCGAACTTATACTCGCTCGTCCGCGCACTTCCGGTCGACCGGTAATAGGTTTTGCTCGACTGAAACCTCTCTGGTTTGCATAAATCAATGCAAAACCCACATCGCGAGCTATCCACTCGAACACTACCGCGTACCCATGTGTCTAGAAATCCCTAAAAGGGGATATCTATCAGACATGAGAATATCCAGGTACGCAACTGCAGTAAATACTAGCATACTCATTTAACATCCAGGTATCAAACGTAAATGCTACATTCAAATCTAACGCTAAAAGTTTAAATAGAGAAATGAACACAATCAATCCAATAATTTGGTTTCATTAACCAAAACAAATATGAAAAAGTCACTGACATATCGAGAGAAAATGAAACGAAAACCTCCAGAATTTTAGAAAAATAAAAGACTTGCTCCAGTTAGAGCTCCTGGCAAAAGACACTCAAGACAGAGGTGCTTAAGCCTAGTAAAGAGTCGGATGTAAATATAACCAAGATTGGGTAACAAAGAGGCCTAAGTCTACTAACTGAAAGATAACTGAAGAAAACGGAGGCGCTTAAGCCTAGTAAAGAGAAAAAATCAAGTGCGGGAGAAAAAAAGATAAACAAAAAGGTCGGCAGAGCAACTATAGTACTGTTTTTGCATGGCATTGTTGAACTATGAAAATGAGACATCCCACAATTTAGCGACAAAGTTTAGCACATAGGCAAGCAATGAAAGTGTCATGATACAGTAAGTTATCTATATAAATGAATCAAACACTTTTAAGATCATGTTACAAAATAATAATGCCTAAAATCCTTGTACACTGAAACCATCTAAAAATGCCTGCAGTGAATCCTGCTTCAAACCTATGTGTTGATCCTGTGGTTGTTCTTGACAATAACTAGTATTAGCTATATGCTCTAAAATGTTTATCAGGTGTGTCCATATCTATCATATATAAACATAAATACATACAATATATATATATATATATATATTGTATATGTATATATGTGTATATACATATACAATCAAACACTTTAGTATACTTGAAAATTTGAACAACTGCATAGTGTTTGTTCACTATACACATTCTTGGACACCTACTACCCCTATCCCGACAAATACACATACACATACCCCTACAACATACCCATAAAACGTACACATACCCATATACATTCACCATTAACCATGCACATACATATACACATAACCATACAACATACACATATGGGTCAGAGAGAGAGGGGTGCGGGTCTGGATCAGACGAGCCACTTGGCTCGTCTGGTCATTCAGGCTCGGCTGGGCCGAGCCACTTTGGCTCGGTCGGCCGGGTCCGAACCCAGATGGGCCCAATTAAGCCCAAAACACCTAAAATAAAACCAAACAAGCCCAAATCAATTCCAATAGAACACAAGCACCCAAAAACCAAATAATCTCTCGATCAATACTCGAAATAAAACCAAATCAAACTCCGAATAAATCCGATTTAAAATAAATATTAATACACGAAAATCCGAAACCTTACATTCCTCCCCACCTTAAGGGATTTGGTCCTCCAAATCCAAACCAACACGTCCTACGCACAAAGCCAAAACACAACGGAAGAAAACTCTCAACCAAAAACACAAGTACCAAAAACAGCAGGAGTACTTTGAATTTGATTTCACGCCAGAAATCACCGAAAATTTCGGCAGAGTCTCCCCTGTATTCTCTAGGGTCCCAAAACTAAAATTACATCTAACGAGCTACCTGGTCGGAAACATCCACAAAAGAAAAGAAAACGGGCCCAACAGCCCACAATACATAAACATAAGGGGCTACCGGCCCACCAGAAACATAAATAAAGGGCTACCTGCCCACCAGAAACATAAACAAGGGCTACCTGCCCATCAAAGAAATGGATAACTCACCTCAACCTGGTTTTTATCCCTCCACAATTCACTCCAAAGTGTCCCAACGCATAACACCTGTCCAAAACGAACTCAAACAATTTCAAAGTTAAAATTTTAATTTTTTAAAGAATACGTAAACGTAAATCGTAACACAACCATTTTCATTCCCAAACAAATCCACTTCTTAAACCAAGTTTTACAAACGATATAAAAGAGACATCGGAAAGGTTAGTCCTTAACCCATTCCGATCAACAAGTCACGACGTAAATCACAACAAAACCTTCACAAGCCCAAGAAACTTGGAAATTCAAGGTAGATGATCGCAACACTTATGAAATGATTCAAAATAACATTATTTAGGAATGATTCCCAGTTTCGAACTGAATTTCCAAATAACCAATTCCTTTTCAAAAACTTAAACTCTTAGAACGAACCCTTTAGAATCTCTTTTTAAGTAAAGAAAATCAAGAAAGATAAATTATTTCCAAAGGAATACATCCACACAAGTTCGAGCAAAGGTTCCTTGACAAACGTCTGTGCGAGAGACCCAACTTTAATCACACAGATTCCGTATAATGCCACAGAACCATCGCAACATCTCTCGCATGGTTAACGCGTTCTATGGACATCTACAGCTCAAGCCAAATCAAACTGAAACAAATAGTTTCCAAACAAATCTATTAGGCAACATTAATCTGAAAATGTTTTCTTTGACAAGAACAACCAAAATGGGGGTAGAGCTTTTCATAAAATCCCACTTATGAAGTGATCCAAATTCCACATAATCTGCACCCACAAATTCAGAGTTCTTGTCGCAGACTTAGGCGTCCACGATATTCTCTCATTAAGACAGTGTCGTCCTGCTGCGTCACCCTCAGCCCCAGAAGCAGCTCTAACTCAACCCAATATCAATATGTGGCGAAGAGTACCTCCTGGCTTACGCTCCGGATTGCGCAACCTAGGTGGCTAACTACTCCGCCAAGTCCCATTCCAACATATCGAGTAGAGCTCTTCCGGCTGAGTACGTCAGCTACGACAATTGCCTTCCCAAGACGATAGGGGATACGACACTTAAAGTCCTTTAAGAACTCAATCCATCGCCTCAACAAAGGTTCAACTCCTTTTAAAAAAAATCATACTATAAGCTCCACATTACAATTTCATCAAAATTCCCAAGTAAATCTCGAACCAAATGCGAATACATCAAACTCGTGAATACCATATCATCGAAATCTTCAAAATACCAAACTCATACACATAAGTGAAAGCGACGAAATACAACATATCGGTGTTATGCAAGCTTCTCACGAGAACAGTTTCGGAGAACACTTTGCCTTCAACCACCAACATCCAAACACAAACCGAAATCACACACGCAGCGCATGACGTAATTCAACAACAAAATCCAATGCCATATATCACCTCACAGAAGTTTTTATACACCTTTAAAGAAACTCCATAGATAGGAAAGAGGTTTGTAGCAAAATTCATTTAGGGTTGTGTTTAGAAAACAAGGATCGAGCCGTAGTAAGGACTTTCCGGTTCAAGACGAACTCCGTAAGGGAGGCGGTTTCATCCCAAACCAGAACTTAACTTGCTAAGGATTCTATTGCCTCAATCTCCCTCATTGATACAATAGCCTCCGTAACAATCTAAGATCCGAACTCTCTCAAAAACCGTAAAACTGGTTCAAAATCTTTTTATCAAATACCGGCTCAATCTACATTTTTCTAAAACTTTCGAAGAAACCAAACCTCTTAAGTCATACACTTAAGCATTTTCGAAACAACGAAACCCTTTTCAAATGCCGCTTAAAACAAATCAATCAAAACACGCAACAGGAACAATTCAAGTACATTTAACAATGACATTCCCATGCGCACAACAAACACAGTCAGAGGTAAGACCACAACCGGAATCCCTCGAACCACACACATTGCAACCACATTAACTGACCTCCACGAGGTCCACAACAAACAAGCACGGGTAAGGTGCAAGCAACACCTCCCCACTTAAGGAACGTTCTACAATGCCGAAATATTAACTAAGCAATCGACCTACGAAGCAACGCATGCCTACCGCGAGATTACGATTTCCTATCTCTCCACACATTCCCATTCACATACAACATACACATATAACACAAATATACCAAATACAACAAACCACATACAACAAACCCATACAACATACACATATAACACAAAATACAAAATACAATAAACCACATACAACAAACACATAGAACATACAAAGTAAAATATATACATACACATACATAAACATACAGCATATAACATACACACACCCGTACCGATACCCACACACCATATCCATAAATGCACCAATACACATACACCATAAACCATACACAAACATATACATGTATTAGAAAAGTTTTGTCTATTATATCCATCTATGATTCACATGACAGACAAAAACATTATCTTCATATGCAAAAACAAATCATCATACAATATACAACACATAACATACAAAAATACACCTAACAAAATTCACATACAACATACACATATAACACAAATATACAAAATACAATAAACCACATACAACAAACCCATACAACATACACTTATAACACAAAATACAAAATACAATAAACCACATACAACAAACCCATACAACATACAAAGTAAAATATTTACATACACATACATAAACATACATGTATATGTTTACCTACACATACCCATACATACTCCTACAACAAACCAATAAAACATACACGTACCAATTCCCACACCCAAAAGCATTTACATAGAATATTCATGTGACTCATTTATAAAAGTTGTAACAAATTCGCTAATCATTCTTTGTCTATCCAACCAGCCTATGGAAATAGCAAAATGCAGAAAATGAAAACATCAAACATTTTAAACAATTTTCCTTATAAAATTAAAACGCTACAAAACAAAGAAAACCGTGTATGGAGATACCTGTGGCTTCTGATGACAACGCCTGCATAGAAGAAATACAAGAAACGAGAACACCATACCTGCTTGTCGTTTACGATAATGCTAACTAATTCGCCAATCTTTGTTGGTTTATGAAGCCATCCCAAAGAAGTAGCTAAATGCAGAAAATATAAGCGTTAATAATTTAGAACAATGTTCCTCACAAAATTTAAATGCTACAAAATATACATAACATCGCATTGAGTTACCTGTGGCTTTTGATGAATACACACAAGATGTTATTCAACTCTAGGGTGAGATGCTCCCTCAATGTATAACAAGCTTTGGCTGAGTGTGCAGTGTAAGAAAGCATAAGAAGAACTGCGTTAGTTTTGATATATGCATTGAATTCCAAACACAAGAAAAAATAATAAATAAATAAATCGAACGCTATGATTGCGGAACTCTGCTTCCCTCAGGACATGATCCTCGTACTCATTGTTCTCCCCGACCTCCACTCACTACAATATCAGAATACAACAAAGTATAAATAAAAATCTTTAAAAAAAAAATCGAAGCACGAAATAGCTAAGGTAAATAGATATTTGAAAACATAAAGCTTTAAGTGTAAAATGTAAGTCCTCTAACCCAATTGCAATACAACTTTATTACTCATGCATTTGCTATCCCAAATTAATTGCGTGTACCCCTCCACCTCTCACTCTACCCAACCTGTACTCCAAACATGATTCCAATACTGGAACCCGTGGCAAAACTGTATTTTCATAATCAGATAAGTCTTTCTCAGCGTCATAATTTTATAATAGAACCGACATAAAAGGACTCCCAAAACAAATGCCCAATTCACCCTGCCCTTATCGTGTGTGTTTAACGTAGTTCGTTCGTGCATATCTACAACAACTATATTAGTCAGGCTACAAATGGAAATAAAGCACATTTTAATAAGTTCATGTCCTACGAATTCAAAAAAAGAAGAGAATCATATAAAATCTTATTCATATGCAGAGTTTTATTAAATGTAAATGCAAGTTTAAAACACTTTGGGTGTACACCAATAGATAAAATCGCTGACAATGTGCAACTCATAACAAATAGACATAACGTATACATACACATACCAATACCCATACCCATATCCATAAACATATCTACACACATAAATATACACCATAAACCATGAACATTAATATACACACACAATATACACGTACATATACCCATATCCATATATATATATATATATATATATATATATATCACTTCGCATAAGCCTACACATTCTTGTACACCTACTAATGTTCGATAGCTGTGGTAGTGCGAGGACATGGGTGTAGGGATTTTATCATAACAACTTCTAAAAGCTAAAAGATAATACAGGATTTAATTAAAAAGGCGAAAAAAAAAACGTCAACGTAAAATAATATTTCAGGAAAATTACTCCAGCAAATTCACTAGTCACAATTGATAAGAAGGCTTTCATTGCCACCTCCAAATAACTAAATCTACCAATTAATCTGGGAAATTGAGATTGGATATATTATGAGATCCGTCGTTTATCCTAACCTCTTTCACTGTCGGAGCTCTTCTCAAATATATGACTTTCCATTGGATTACTGGCTTTTGCCCCTCATCAGAAAAAAAAAAAACAGAGAAGAAATTCGCTTTCTTCTGCTATACGGTAGAAAGTTTATACATCAGCCAAGGTCAAACATGCAACGTAATTTTACCTAAAGATCTGGAGATTATCATTTAACAAACTACCTTAACAGGTTCAAATCATCACATATATGATCAATATATATACCCTAAAACTCCAGGTAATGAGGATATGAGCATCGGAATTTAAAGCTTTCTAATTCTCAAACTCAATTCGTGTTACCCAAAAAAAAAAAAAATGAAAGAAAAGAGTAGAAGGTGGTGTATTGTTAGGTAAAGTTTTCAGCGTAAAAAAGAGAGCAAGCATACCGTCAAGGTAAAGAGACCAAAGAATTGTTCCAGAATTCTTCAGATTTCAAGCTGGCAGCGGACCTCTGAATAGCATTGATGTTCTAACTGTCAAAGAAAATTCAAAAGATGATATTGCTTGTTGACCGAGTAGTAAAGAAAGAAAGATGGGAAGGAGGCAAATGATGCAAAAGGATATTATCTCAGCCAACATGGGATGGTTGAGCATCAACAAGTGTATTGTTGTTCACCATTACACGGACCAACAATTCTTTTGCTTCCTCATGTCTCTTTTTCAGCATGTTGCAAATCTGCAGTTATGATATCATTAGTAACACTGGTATCTTTGTAATAAACATAGAAAAGTTCAAAGAGCACCCTATTGCTAGTAGCTACTGACCCTTATTCTTAGTACCCATGATGCAGCCTGAAATTGCAAGTACTTATGTTTAGTCATCAAATGATAGAGATCCCTAGATAGAAAAAAATTCCGAAGAAAGGACAAATAACAACAGCGAAAGTGCATCACCCTGACGAAGGCCCGAGTTGATTTAAAGAAACCATGACGAGATCCATTAACCATTATGGAAAACCAACACTAACAGAAGAGCCTCCTAATGATACTCACAAAAGTCTCACTGAACCCCGGCCATTTTAAGATTGTAAAGAGATAGTACCATTCAACCCGATCATACGCCTTTTCCATGAAGTTTAATAACTGCACTGCCTCCCCGAACTCGTCTGCCAAGAGAATGAACCAGCTCTTGTGCAAGCAGAATGTTTTCAGTTATCCATCTTCCCTAAGGAAATCCAGATTGATTAAGAGATAACTTCTGAGATAAAAATTCCGCCAACCGCTGAACTAGTATTTTTTATATTATCTTCGACGATACATTATATATATTAATGGGATGACACTCCTTCCATGTTTGAGGGCTCTCGATCTTAGGTATCAAGACGACCGATGTAGCAGTATAGGCACGCGGAAGTTTGCCCTGTTGAAAAACTCCAGGACAGCCACAATCAAGTCCTTATGAATTATAGCCCAGCAGGTTTTGTGAAGCTAACCTCCAAATCCATCCGGTCCCGCCGCCGAGTCATCTATACAGAATTCCACTTGCTTGATTTCCTCCTAAGAAGACACCAGTACTAACTGAGCATTTTCCTCAGCTGCGATACATTCCTCATACCAAGTTGGACGATGCATAAAAGGCCGAGCCCCTTCACTGGATAATAGCATTCAGATATATTGACATGCTGAACTCGCTATAGATGGAGAATTAGATAGTACAGTCCCATCGACATCTTTGATCCTCCAAATATGGGATCGAACTTCACGCTGTTTACAAGTAGTATAAAAGAACTTGGTGGTGCGTTCTCCACTCTGCAGCCAATGAACGTTAGATTTTTTTTTTTTTTGCCTCCAAAACTCCTCGCTATGAAGAAACCTCTGTAATTCGGCTTGCTCAAGAGCTAGCTCTGCTCTAGCTGCTGTAGAAGAATGCTCTTCAGCCATAGCCTCCAGCTGAGCAACCTATTTTTCCAACAGACGAACTTCGCTTGTTACATTGCCAAAACTACTGTAATTCCATGCCTTCAAAGCCAACTTGAGTCTTCTTAAGTTTCCAGAAAATCGAGCCAAGCCCTGCTGATGAGGTGGCACCTCCCAAGATGTTAAAACCACATTATGAAAAGTTGGATGGCTCATCCACATACTAAGAAACCACAAAGAGCTGGGACCTCTTTGGGATGTCCTCCATGCTTCTGCAAGACATACCAAAAAAAAAAAAAAACAATCAGCTTTCTATGCACTTTATCCAGTTTAATTGGATAACATTTCAGCGGTCAAAGATAATTAAAAATTGTGGAGGTCTGATAATTAAACGTACATAAGTTTAGTTCTGCGGAGTTACTTTAAAAAATAACTATAACATAATTCAAGACATGCATATAACTCTTTTCCATAATCAGAAAAGCACACATAAACAACTTACCTATCTTCAGTAGAAGCTGAATGGACACACCTTTGTGGTAAAATTCCTATTTCAGATAGATTATATCATTCACCGACCCACCTTCCAGACTTTTGATTAGAAAGCATCGTCTGCATCTTGTTTCTTTGAAGATGCATGTTTTTTTATCAACAAGCAAAAATCACAGAATCCTTTTTGCCATTCTTGCCTTAGGGTCGATTTCAGCCAGCCAATAACTGTTGCCATATGCATCTTCAATAATTTTAGGATAACAAGATTCTCCAATGGGACGAGTTCTTACATCTAACAGGAGCACCTGCAAAGTTAGTATATTGGTAAAAACGTCTTTCATACTTTCAACATGAGATTTTTCCGATGGAATTAGGTTCTCCTCCTAGTCTTAGCTGGGAGCATTACACATTTAGTTTCTTCATCATGCACTTGTTTTACCACAGTCTTTTCCCAACTCAACTAATGACGATAATTCTCCCGCCTTCATATCATCAGGAACCGCACAGGTGCTCCACCTAAACATTAAATGCTGAATCGAGATGACGAACAATTCTTTAAACTTAACTTTTCCCTTTGTGAAGCTGAGATTTGCGGTATTGCTGACGCTACCGTTGCTGGCTTCAGACAGAAGATATGGAGACCCTTAATGTCCATATCTTCAAGCTTGACTAAAGCTTGTATAAAGATCCAGTGCACCGAGACAATCTGTCGGCGTCATCAACGTGTACCTTATCCCCAATGTTTTTCCTGGATAGGTCTCCCATCTCCATCTCAAAGGCGACTTTGAAGGCATGTTTACTCTGTTGGAAGGAGAAAATATTTCATTTTCATCTAGAAGGTCTTTGACATGTCAGGTTCTGTTAAATTCCAGAGTTGTTTCTTTGGTTCAAATGACCTCAAAAAACCAGAAGCAAAAGTAGTTTAGTTGGTTCTTCTATGGACGTAATGTGAAAACCACCATTCCTAAAAGTTTACAAATTAAAATGAGGAAGTACTAATGCAAAAGTAAGTTTAGCTGGTTCTTTTATAAAATAATGGTGAACACTACCAACATTCTAAAAGCTTAAATTTTAAATGAGGAAGTACCTGATGCAGATCAAGAAAGCAAATCTCAAAAAAGCATAGCCCTCGAACTGGAAAATGTTTTTCCTGAGTCAAAGGCTTTCAGCTTCAGCCTATCTCCAGAGGATCATGTAAAACTGCCACCTAGATGAGAAAATTTCTAAACTATTAGAAATATATGTGTTCAGTTCTTAAAAATAACATGTTGAAATAAGTGCGCAAGCTTCTGCAAATATTCGCATGGAGTAGAAAATGGCCCTTTTCAACATCCTTAGTAAAAAGAGTAAAAGTGAGAAGCTACAATTTGAAGACTTTGACTAAAAAACAAGGAAATTTCCTATCCCAAAATTGTTTCACAGCAAATGAAGAATGGCCTTTGAAATAAATCAACAACACAAACGAACATCGCTCCCTTTAAGTCGAAACGCCTAGATCCTCCCCCGTGTGAAATCCGTTCATCGAAATCTTCGAGTTTTCGGTACCACGCAAGCCCCTCGACAACCAGATCTAGAATCCGTAATCATCACTCTCCTGAGGCTACCAGGCACGCTTAGGAAGAACAAGAGAAAGTCAGAAGGGGTCGAGAAGAAAGGCCCGAGCTCAGGGAACGAATTTGTTCGGCCAAATTCGCGCACGGGCGAACTTATACCTCGCTCGTCCGCGCACTTCCGGTCGACCGGTAATAGGTTTTGCTCGACTGAAACCTCTCTGGTTTGCATAAATCAATGCAAAACCCACATCGCGAGCTATCCACTCGAACACTACCGCGTACCCATGTGTCTAGAAATCCCTAAAAGGGGATATCTATCAGACATGAGAATATCCAGGTACGCAACTGCAGTAAATACTAGCATACTCATTTAACATCCAGGTATACAAACAATACCATACATATATGAATATCTAAACACACAAGTATATAAATACAAGTTTAAATTTACGGACCTCACATAATCTAAGTATAATTTAGATTGTACAACTGCATCTTTTTAAATATACTTCTTAAATTATATAACTTAGTATCTAAGCAAGTCATGGTAGACACTCCCAGCCATGAAAGCTGATTGTAGTGGCATATGTTCCTATTACACAAAAAACCAATATAACAGTGGTATTGCAGAACTCTTATAAAAATCAAGAACTTAATTAAGGTAAGTAATGTTAACGAACTCACATCTGCCACAAAAGAAGACGCACCCTTTTTCACTCCATTAACAGTGAAATTTGTAAAAGATGAGACACCACAACAGTTGCTTAAGCTTTCATATATTGACGTGAAATGACACAGCAACTTCTGTTTAAAACATATGTGAGGGAAGGTAAACCTTCCAGGCAGCTTATCCAAAACTGGAAAGTCATCGCATGACAGCTATAGTGCTCTGAGATATGAATAATAAAAGACTCATCAACTGCGGAGGCAACAAAATGAATGGCTAAGCCTCTTAACATTCCATAACATGGCCAAGCACTTTACTATTGGAATATTTTCTGACTTGCAAAACACGCAAATCAGCTTAGATAAGTGAGCTTGAAACCGAAAGCACCTGAAATGATGATAATAAAACCATCGGAACGTACATGCTAGAGTATAGTAGTAGATTAATTCTTTATAATTAAGTAATAAGGAGGTAGATGATATTTCACAAATTACCTTCACAGACATCACGTCCGCAAGGTAGCATAGTACTTCTATGATATTTTCTGCAGCAAGATCTCAACAAGTATCCATAGGTCACTACGTTGGATTATCCACTGTCGACCATAAATGTAATGCACAATGAAGGTCATCTACGATCGCTGGCATAAGTTCTATAACAGAAGAATTTCAAGGTTTAGCTAAGAGCTCGTTGTTAATACTTAGTGGTTAAATGAAAGTGCAACACCCACAAGACTTTTACATTTATACCTGAAAATTTGATTAGCATCATGGGCATATTGTGCACGTAAGCAGCGTGCGAGTGTCAACTGATGGGATACTGTAGTACCGTCTAGAGAAGGATTGGCGCGAAGTTCTTTCATTTTATTGGAAACAAAGTCGAAATAAGACCATCTACAGCGCTCTAAAGAAACTGAAAAACAACTTTTCAAAAATAGGCAATCACAAAGACTCCTATTTTATAACCTGTTCTAAAATGCTTCCTATTTTCTACTTCGAGCATGTAGAACAATGAATTAAGTGATACAAGATCGGAGCACTATCCGAATAGTGCAAATCCTTGACCTTTCTAGAATTTATGTAGCCCACGAATTAATCGCAATAAATAGACATACTTCTAGGTGAAAATCAAGTAATACATATAGAGAGAAGGGTAAATCGCTTATAGAGAGGATTCATAGAAGAAATGACACCTTAAGCCTGAGATGTGCATTGGTTCGCTGCAAACCTATCCAATCCCTGTTTACAAAGTGCACTGAGCCCTGTGTGCATACATCGCAAAGCACATCGACGGGTTAGAACGCTAACCCTATTCATAAGATTATATATATGTATGTGTGCGTGTGTGTGTGTGTGTATTAAGCACAATACCTTAACCCATAGTTGGACAAGTCGAAAGAGCCATTTACATATTGGAATTTTTCTTCTATAGCTGGCGTAGACAAACTGTTTGCAAGAATTTCATCAATGTTTTCAGCACCACACTTGTGAAGAGATTTTATCGTTTTTGCAATTTCCATATATGAGTAAGTAAGGACATCTACTTTATTTTTGGAAAACGCGTTCTTCAGTTGACTGCCTGCTTCATCCAAAACTGGGCAACGGCACAACTTGTATATGAGAATACTGTTTCAAAACAAAGTTTAAAAGTTTGTGATGCCTGAAAAAGAAAAGGAAAAAAAATCTAGTAATGATTGCTTATACCAAAATTGAAGTTTGATGAAGTGGCTGCGCTAATTGTAGAAATTAAAGGATAGTAATGTTTGAACAACCCGAGACTTTGTTGGTCAAATTTCTTTGATACTAAACCAATGGCTAGGCATAGGATAAAAAATATTGACCTTGCTCGTGGGACTATGCGCTTTTGTGCATTTACATATAAAAACATAGATGATAGGCTAATAATTACAAGTTGTTGAAATTCTATACTTAATATCAGTTTGTTCATAGCTTGGGAAACCGAAAGAGAATTATATACTGTAGAAAACAAATTACTATTTGTATATCAAACGTAAATGCTACATTCAAATCTAACGCTAAAAGTTTAAATAGAGAAATGAACACAATCAATCCAATAATTTGGTTTCATTAACCAAAACAAATATGAAAAAGTCACTGACATATCGAGAGAAAATGAAACGAAAACCTCCAGAATTTTAGAAAAATAAATGACTTGCTCCAGTTAGAGCTCCTGGCAAAAGACACTCAAGACAGAGGTGCTTAAGCCTAGTAAAGAGTCGGATGTAAATATAACCAAGATTGGGTAACAAAGAGGCCTAAGTCTACTAACTGAAAGATAACTGAAGAAAACGGAGGTGCTTAAGCCTAGTAAAGAGAAAAAATCAAGTGCGGGAGAAAAAAAGATAAACAAAAAGGTCGGAAGAAAACACTTAAGGGATTTGGTCCTCCAAATCCAAACCAACACGTCCTACGCACAAAGCCAAAACACAACGGAAGAAAACTCGTCAAAACCAAAACACAAGTACCCAAAAACAGCAGGAGTACTTTGAATTTGATTTCACGCCAGAAATCACCGAAAATTTCGGCAGAGTCTCCCTGTATTCTCTAGGGTCCCAAAACTAAAATTACATCTAACGAGCTACCTGCTCGGAAACATCCACAAAAGAAAAGAAAAACGGGCCACACGCCCACAATACATAAACCAAAGGGCTACCGGCCCACCAGAAACAAAAACAAGGGCTTTACCCTGCCCACCAAGAAACATAAACAAAGGGCTACCCTTGCCCACCAAAAGAAAATGGGATAACTCACCTTAACCTGGTTTTTTATCCCTCCACAATTCACATCCAAAGTGTCAACCAAAACACCCTGCTCCAAACGAAACTCAAAAACAATTTCAACGTTAAATTTTTAAATCGTTAAAGCAAACGAAAATTGTAAACGAAATCGTAACACAACCATTTCATTCCCAAAACAAATTCCAACTTTTAACACATTTTCAAACGATATAATAGACCATCGGAAAGGTTAGTCCTTAACCCATTCCGATCAAAACAAGTCACGACGTAAATACAACAAAACCTTCACAAGCCAAGAAACTTGAAATTCAAGGTAGATGATCGCCAAATTATGAAATGATTCAAATAACATTATTTTAAGGAATGATTCCCCCAGTTTCGAACTGAATTTCCAAAAACCAATTCTTTTCAAAAACTTAAACTCTTAGAACAACCCTTTAAGAATCTCTTTTTAAGTAAAGAAAATCAAGAAAGATAAATTATTTCCAAAGGAATACATCCACACAAGTTCGAGCAAAGGTTCCTTGACAAACGTCTGTGCGAGAGACAAACTTTATCACCAGGATTCCCGTATATGCTCACAGAACCATCGCAACCAACTCTCGGCATTGGGTTTAACGCCGTTCTTATGGGCATCTACAGCTCAGGCCAAATCAAACTGAAACAAATAGTTTCCAAACAAATCTATTGAGCAACATTAATCCGAAAATATTCTCTTTCACGAGAACAACTAAAATGGGGGTAGACTTTTCATAAAATCTCACTTACGAAGTGATCCAAACTCCAACGTAATCTGTAACCACAACACATTCAGAGTTCTTTCCAGACTTAAGGCGTCCACATATCTCTCGTTAGACAGTGTCGTCCTGCTGCGTCACCCTAAGCCCCAGAAGCAGCTCTAACTCAACCCAATATCAATATGTGGCGAAGAGTACCTCCTGGCTTACGCTCCGGATTGCGCAACCTAGGTGGCTAACTACTCCGCCAAGTCCCATTCCAACATATCGAGTAGAGCTCTTCCGGCTGAGTACGTCAGCTACGACAATTGCCTTCTCAAGATGATAGGGGATACGACACTTAAAGTCCTTTAAGAACTCAATCCATCGCCTCAACAAAGGTTCAACTCCTTTTAAAGAAAATCATACTATAGGCTCCACATTACAATTTCATTAAACATTTCCGCAAGTAAATCTCGAACCAAATGCGAATACATTACAATTTCATTAAAATTCACATACAACATACACATACATATACTCATATACATATATATTTATAACGCATACGCCTACACCTACTAAACCTATACCTACACATACCCATACATACACTCCTACAACAAACCAATAAAACATACACGTACCAATTCCATAACCCAAAAGCATTTACATAGAAATATTCCATAGAGACTCATTTTATAAAGTTCTAACAAATTCCGGGCCTATCATTCTTGGTCTAAACCAACACAGCCTATGGAAATAGCAAAATGCAGAAAATGAAAACACAAACATTTAAACATTTTCCTTATTAAATTAAAACGCTACAAAAACAAAAAGAAAACCGTGTATGGAGATACCTGTGGCTTCTGATGACAACGCCTGCATAGAACAAATACAAGAAACGAGAACACCATACCTGCTTGTCATTTACAAAAATGCTAACTAATTCCCGAATCTTTGTTGTTTTATGAAGCCATCCCAAAGAAGTAGCTAAATGCAGAAAATGTAAGCGTTAATAATTTAGAACAATGTTCCTCACAAAATTTAAATGCTACAAAAAATACATAACATCGCATTGAGTTACCTGTGGCTTTTGTTGAATACATACAAAATGTTATTCAACTCTAGGGGTGAGATGCTCCCTCAACGTATCAACAAGCTTTGGCTGAGTGTGCAATGCAGGAAAGCATAAGAAGAGCTGCGTTAGTTTTGATATATGCATCGAATTCCAAACACAAGAAAAAATTATAAATAAATAAATAAATCTAACGGCTATGATGCGGAATCTTGGCTTCCTCAGGACATGATCCTCGTACTCATTGTTCTCCCCGACCTCCACTCACTACAATATCAAAATACAACAAAGTAAATAAAAATCCAAAAAAAAAAAATCTAAGCACGAAGTAGCTAAGGTAAATAGATATTTGAAAACATAAAGCTTTAAGTGTAAAATGTAAGTCCTCTAACCCAATTGCAATACAACTTTATTACTCGTGCATTTGCTATCCCAAATTAATTGCGTGTAGCCCTCCACCTCTCACTCTACCCAACCTGTACTCCAAACATGATTCCAATACTGGAACCCGTGGCAAAACTGCATTTTTATAATCAGATAAGTCTTTCTCAGCGTCATAATTTTATAATAGAACCGATATAAAAGGACTCCCAAAACAAATGCCCAATTCACCCTGCCCTTATCGTGTGTGTTTAACGTAGTTCGTTCGTGCATATCTACAACAACTATATTAGTCAGGCTACAAATGGAAATAAAGCACATTTTAATAAGTTCATGACCTACGAATTCAAAAAAAGAAGAGAATCATATAAAATTTTATTCATATGCAGAGTTTTATTAAATGTATGCAAGTTAGGAATAACTTTGGTGTAGCACCAATAGATGAAAAATTCGCTGACATGTGCATACATCATACAACATACACATAACATATACAAACACATACCAATACCCATACCCATATCCATAAACATATCTACACACATAAATATACACCATAAACCATGAACATTAATATACACACACAATATACACATACATATACCCATATCCATATATATATACATTCGCATAAGCCTACACATTCTTGTACACCTACTAATCCTATACCTACAAGTACACATACACACACCCCTACAACATACGCATAAAACGTACACATACCCAATCTCATACCCATATACATTCACCATTAACCATGCACATACTTATACCCATAACCATACAACATACACGTATTTATGCCCATATCTATAAAGACATACGCATATTTCCAAATAACTATACAACTTACACGTACATATATAACCTACAAAATTCACATACAACATACACATATAACACAAATATAAAAAATACAATAAACCACATACAACATACACATATAACACAAAATACAAAATACAATAAACCACGTACAACAAACCCATATAACATACAAATTAAAATATTTACATACACATATATAAACATACAGCATATAACATACACACACCCGTACCGATACCCAGACACCATATCCATAAATGCACCGATACACATACACATATAACACAAATATACAAAATAAAACAAACCACGTACAACAAACCCAAACAACATACAATTTAAAATATATACGTACAACATACAGCATATAAAATAACATAGCACAACCAACAATATGCATACAACATACAAATACACATATAACATAACATAGACATACCTATCCCATATCATAAACACACCCACAATACAAATGTACCATAAAAAACTACAAGTACAATATACACATATTTATACATCAAACCACGTACGACAAACCCATACAACATACAATTTAAAATACACCTACAAAAATTCCCATACAACATACACATATAACACAAATATACAAAATAAAACAAACCACGTACAACAAACCCAAACAACAAACAATTTAAAATATATACGTACAAAATACAGCATATAACATATAACATACACAACCAATATATGCCTACAACATACAACATACACATATAACATATTCATAAACATACCCACACACATACAAATGTACCATAAACACTAAAAGTACATATACACATATTTATACATCAAACCACGTACAACAAACCCAGACAATATACAATTTAAAATACACCTACAAAATTCACATACAACATACACATATAACACAAATATACAAAATACAATAAACCACATACAACAAACCCATACAACATACACATATAACACAAAAAACAAAATACAATAAACCACATACAACAAACCCATACAACATACAAAGTAGATTATTTACATACACATCATAAAACATACAGCATATAACATACACACACTCGTACCGAACCCATAACACCATTATCAAAATGGCACCAATACACATACACATATAACACAAATATACAAAATAAAACAAACCACGTACAACAAACCCAAACAGCATACAATTTAAAATATATACATACAGCATACAGTATATAACATATAACATACACAACCAACATATGCAACGCATACAACATAACACATAACATAAACATACACATACCTATACCATAATCCATAAACACACCCACAATACAAATGTACCATAAACACTACAAGTACATATACACATATTTATACATCAAACCACGTACAACAAACCCATACAACATACAATTTAAAATACACCTACAAAAATTCACATACAACAATACACAATATAACACAAATATACAAATACAATAAACCACATACAACAAACCTAACAACATACAATTTAAAATATATACCAACAGCATACAGCATATAACATATAACATACACATCCAACATATGCAGACAATATAGAACATACACATATAACATATACATCATACCTATACCCATAATCCATAAACATACCCCAACAACATACAAATGTAACATAAACAACTACAAGTACATATACACATATTTATACATCAAACCACAACATACAATTTTAAAATACACTGCAAATTCACATACAACATACACATATAACACAAATAATACAAAATAAAACAAACCACGTACAACAAACCCAAAAACAACATAACACTATAACACAAAAATAACAAAATACAATAAACCACATACAACAAACCCAAACAACATACATAAACATACCCACAATACAAATGTACCATAAACACTACAAGTACATATACACAAATTTATACATCAAACCACGTACAACAAACCCATACAACATACAAGTAAAATATATACATACACATACATAAACATACAGCATATAACATACACACACCCGTACCGATACCCATACACCATATCCATAAATGCACCAATACACATACACCATAAACCATACACAATCATATACATGTATTAAAAAAGCTTTTGTCTATTATATCGATCTATGATTCATGTGAACAAACAAAAACATTATCTTAATATGAAAAAGCAAATCATCATATAATATACAACACATAACATACAAAAATACACCAACAAAATTCACATACAACATACACATACATATACTCATATATATATATATATATATATATATATATATATATATATATATATAAATAAGCATACCCTACACCTACTAACCTATACTACACATACCCATACATACATCCTACAACAACCAAATAAAAATAGCACGTACCAGTTCCCATAACCAAAAGCATTTAACATAGAATATTCATGAGACTCATTTATAAAAGTTCTAACAAATTTGCTAATCATTCTTGGTCTATCCAACCAGCCTATGGAAATAGCAAAATGCAGAAAATGAAAACATCAACATTTTAAACAATTTTCTTAAAAATTAAAACGCTACAAAAAAAGAAAACCGGTTGGAGATACCTGTGGCTTCTGATGACAAGCGCCTGCATAGAAGAAATACAAGAAAACGAGAACACCAATACCTGCTTGTCCGTTTACTATAATGCTAACTAATTGCCGAATCTTTGTTTCGTTTTATGAAGCCATCCCAAAGAAGTAGCTAAATGCAGAAAATATAAGCATTAATAATTTAGAACAATGTTCCTCACAAAATTTAAATGTTACAAAATATACATAACATCGCATTGAGTTACCTGTGGCTTTTGATGAATACATACAAGATGTTATTCCAACTCGAGGGAGGATGCCCTCAATGTATAACAAGCTTTGGCTGAGTGTGCAGTGTCAGGAAAGCATAAGAAGAACTGCGTTAGTTTTGATATATGCATCGAATTCCAAACACAAGAAAAAATTATAAATAAATAAATAAATCTAACGGCTATGATGCGGAATCTTGGCTTGCTCCAGGACATGATACCTCGTACTCATTGTTCTCTCCCGACCTCCCACTCACTACAATATAAAATAACTAACAAAGTATAAATAAAATCTTTAAAAAAAAAAAATCTAAGCACGAAGTAGCTAAGGTAAATAGATATTTAAAACATAAAGCTTTAAAAGTGTAAAAACAGTAAGTCTCTAACCCAATTGGCATACAACTTTATTACTCGTGCATTTGCTATCCCAAATTATTTGCGTGTTGCCCTCCACCTCTCACTCTACCCAACCTGTACTCCAAACATGATTCCAATACTAGAACCCGTGGCAAAACTGCATTTTCATAATCAGATAAGTCTTTCTCAGCGTCTTAATTTTATAATAGAACCAATATAAAAGGACTCCCAAAACAAATGCCCAATTCACCCTGCCCTTATCGTGTGTGTTTAACGTAGTTCGTTCGTGCATATCTACAACAACTATATTAGTCAGGCTACAAATGGAAATAAAGCACATTTTAATAAGTTCATGTCCTACGAATTCCAAAAAATAAGACAATCATATTAAATCTTATTCATATGCAGAGTTTTATTAAATGTATGCAAGTTAGGAATAACTTTGGTGTAGCACCAATAGATAAAAAATTCGCTGACATGTGCATACATCATACAACATGCACATAACATATACATACACATACCAATACCCATACCCATATCCATAAACATATCTACACACATAAATATACACCATAAACCATGAACATTAATATACACACACAATATACACGTACATATACCCATATCCATATATATATATATATAATATATATACATTCGCATAAGCCTACACATTCTTGTACACCTACTAATCCTATACCAACAAGTACACATACACACACCCCTACAACATACCCATAAAACGTATCATACCCATATACATTCACCATTAACCATGCACATACTTATACCCATAACCATACAACATACACGTATTTATGCCCATATCTATAAAGACATACGCATACTTCCAAATAACCATACAACTTACACGTACATATATAACCTACAAAATTCACATACAACATACACATATAACACAAATATACAAAATACAATAAACCGCATACAACAAACCCATACAACATACACATATAACACAAAATACAAAATACAATAAACCACATACAACAAACCCATACAACATACAAAGTAAAATATTTACATACACATACATAAACATACAGCATATAACATACACAAACCCGTACCGATATCCACACACCATATCCATAAATGCACTGATACACATACACCATAAATCATACACAAACATATACATGTATTAGAAAAGTTTTGTTTATTATATCAATCTATGAATCACATGAAAGACAAAAACACTATCTTCATATGCAAAAACAAATCATCATATAATATACAACACATAACATATAACATAAACATATAACATACACAACCAACATATGCATACAACGTACAACATACACATATAACATAAACATACCCATACATATACCCATATCCATAAACACACCCACAATACAAATGTACCATAAACACTACAAGTACATATACAGATATTTATACATCAAACCACGTACAACAAACAATTTAAAATACACCTACAAAAGTTCACATACAACATACACATATAACACAAATACACAAAATACAATAAACCACATACAACAAACCCATACAACATACAATTTAAAATATATACCAACAGCATACAGCATATAACATATAACATACACATCCAACATATGCAGACAATATAGAACATACACATATAACATATACATACATACCTATACCCATATCCATAAACATACCCACACACATACAAATGTACCATAAACACTACAAGTACATATACACATATTTATACATCAAACCCAGACAACATACAATTTAAAATACACCTGCAAAATTCACATACAACATACACATATAACACAAATATACAAAATAAAACAAACCACGTACAACAAACCCAAACAACATACACTTATAACACAAAATACAAAATACAATGTTTAACTATGAAAATGAGACATCCCACAATTTAGTGACAAAGTTTAGCACATAGGCAAGCAATGAAGTGTTCATGAATACAGTAAGTTATCTATATAAAAATGAATCAACACTTTAAAGATCATGTTACAAAATATAATGCCTAAATCCTTGTACACTGAAACCATCTAAAAATGCCTTGCAGTGAAATCCTGCTTCAAACCCTAATGTGTTGATCCTGTGGTTGTTCTTGACAATAACTAGTATTAGCTATATGCTCTAAAATGTTTATCAGGTGTGTCCATATCTATCATATATAAACATAAATACATACAATATATATATATATATATATATATTGTATACGTATATATGTGTATATACATATACAATCAAACACTTAAGTAACTGAAAATTTGAACAACTGCATAGTGTTTGTTCAGCTATACACATTCTTGGACACCTACTACCCCTATCCCGACAAATACACATACACATACCCCTACAACATACCCATAAAACGTACACATACCCATATACATTCACCATTAACCATGCACATACATATACACATAACCATACAACATACACATATGGGTCAGAGAGAGAGGGTGTCCGGGTCTGGATCACAGACGAGCCCACTTGGCCTCGTCTGGTCATCTCAGGCTCGGCTGGGCCGAGCCACTTTGGCTCGGTCGGCCGGGTCCGAACCCAGATGGGCCCAATTAAGCCCAAAACACCTAAAATAAAACCAAACAAGCCCAAATCAATTCCAATAGAACACAAGCACCCAAAAACCAAATAATCTCTCGATCAATACTCGAAATAAAACCAAATCAAACTCCGAATAAATCCGATTTAAAATAAATATTAATACACGAAAATCCGAAACCTTACATTCCTCCCCACTTAAGGGATTTGGTCCTCCAAATCCAAACCACCAAACCAACAAACGAACACGCTTTACGTGCAAAATCAAAACACAACGGAAGAAAACTCGTCAAAACCAAAACACAAGTACCCAAAAACAGCAGGAGTACTTTGAATTTGATTTCACGCCAGAAATCACCGAAAATTTCGGCAGAGTCTCCCCTGTATTCTCTAGGGTCCCAAAACTAAAATTACATCTAACGAGCTACCTGGTCGGAAACATCCACAAAAGAAAAGAAAAACGGGCCACACGCCCACAATACATAAACATAAGGGCTACCGGCCCACCAGAAACATAAATAAAGGGCTACCTGCCCACCAGAAACATAAACAAGGGCTACCTGCCCATCAAAGAAATGGATAACTCACCTCAACCTGGTTTTTATCCCTCCACAATTCACTCCAAAGTGTCCAACCAAACACCTGCTCCAAACGAAACTCAAAAACAATTTCAAAGTTAAAATTTTAAATCGTTAAAGCAAACGTAAACGAAATCGTAACACAACCATTTCATTCCAAACAAATCCAACTTCTTAAACCAAGTTTTACAAACGATATAAAGAGACATCGGAAAGGTTAGTCCTTAACCCATTCCGATCAACAAGTCACGACGTAAATCACAACAAAACCTTCACAAGCCCAAGAAACTTGGAAATTCAAGGTAGATGATCGCAACACTTATGAAATGATTCAAAATAACATTATTTAGGAATGATTCCCAGTTTCGAACTGAAATTTCCAAATAACCAATTCCTTTTCAAAAACTTAACACATACACCATAAACCATACACAATCATATACATGTATTAAAAAAGCTTTTTCTATTATAACGATCTATGATTCACATAACACAAAAACATTATATCTATATGAAAAAGCAAATCATCGATATAGATACAACACTAATGAAAATACACCAACTAAAATTCACATAACAACATACAATACATCATACTCATATAATATATATAGTATTTATATAATAGTTATATATATTATATATAAAAATTATACGCATACCTACCACTAAACCTATACCTACACAACCCATACAATACACCCTACAAACAAACCAATAAAACAATACACGTATCAATTCCATGCCAAAAAGTATTTACATAGAATATTCATGAGACCTATTTATAAAAGTTCTAACAAATTGCTAATCATTTTTGGTCCTATATCCAACCAGCCTATATGGAAATAGCAAAATGCAGAGAAGAATGAAAAACATCAAACATTTTAAACCAATTTTCTTATAAAATTAAGAACGCTACAAACAAAGAAAACCGGTGTATGGAGATACTGTGGCTTCTGAGACAACGCCTGCATAGAAGAAATACAAGAACGAGAACACCATACCTGCTTGTCGTTTACGGAAATGCTAACTAATTCAGGCCAATCTTTGTTGGTTTAATGCAGCCATGCCCAAGAAGTAGCTAAATGCAGAATATAAGCATTAATAAATTTAGAACAGTGGGGTCCTCAAACAAAATTTTTAATGTTACAAAATATACATAACATCTGCATTGAGTTTACCTGTGGCTTTTTGAATGGAATACAGCACAAAGATGTTATTCAAACTCGAGGGTGAGATGCTCCCTCAATGTAAAACAACAAGCTTTGGGTGAGGTGCAGTGTAAGGAAAAGCATAAAAGAACTGCGTTAGTTTTGATATATGCAGAGAGCCCAAAACACGAAAAATTATAAATAAAATAAATAAATCCTAACGGCTATGATGCGAATCTTGGCTTCTCAGGACAAATGATCTCGTACTCATTGTTCTTCCCTCCCCCGACCTTTCATCATACAATATCAAAATACAACAAAGGTATAAATAAAAATCTTTTAAAAAAAAAAAATATAAGCATCGAAGTAGCTAAGGTAAAATAGATATTTGAAAACATAAAGCTTTAAGTGTAAAATGTAAGTCCTCTAACCCAATTGCAATACAACTTTATTACTCGTGCATTTGCTATCCCAAATTATTTGCGTGTAGCCCTCCACCTCTCACTCTACCCAACCTGTACTCCAAACATAGCAATACAAGAAACCCGTGCAAACTGCATTTTCATAATCAGATAAGTCTTTCTCAGCGTCTTAATTTTATAATAGAACCAATATAAAAGGACTCCCAAAACAAATGCCCAATTCACCCTGCCCTTATCGTGTGTGTTTAACGTAGTTCGTTCGTGCATATCTACAACAACTATATTAGTCAGGCTACAAATGGAAATAAAGCACATTTTAATAAGTTCATGTCCTACGAATTCCAAAAAATAAGACAATCATATAAAATCTTATTCATATGCAGAGTTTTATTAAATGTATGCAAGTTAGAAATAACTTTGGTGTAGCACCAATATAAAAAATTCGCTGACATTGCCAAATCATACAACATGCACATAACATATAGATACACATACCAATACCCATACCCATATCCATAAACATATCTACACACATAAATATACACCATAAACCATGAACATTAATACACACACAATATACACGTACATATACCCATATCCATATATATAAATATATATATATATATATATATATATATATATATACATTCGCATAAGCCTACACATTCTTGTACACCTACTAATCCTATACCAACAAGTACACATACACACACCCCTACAACATACCCATAAAACGTACACATACCCAATCTCATACCCATATACATTCACCATTAACCCATAACCATACAACATACACGTATTTATGCCCATATCTATAAAGACATACGCATACTTCCAAATAACCATACAACTTACACGTACATATATAACCTACAAAATTCACATACAAAATACACATATAACACAAAATACACATGCACATACTTATACCCACAACCATACAACATACACGTATTTATGCCCATATTTATAAGACATACGCATACTCCAAATAACCATAAAACTTACACCGTACAATATATAACCTAGAAATTCACATACAAAAAAAAATACTAACACAAATAAAACAAATACAATAAACCGCAATACAAACCCCATACAACATACACATATTAACACAAATACAGAAATACAATAAACCACATACAAACAAACCCATACAACATACAAAGTAAAAATATTTAAGACATACACATACATAAACATACAGCATATAACATACACACACCCGTACCGATACCCACACACCATATCCATAAATGCACCGATACACATACACCATAAATCATACACAAACATATACATGTATTAGAAAAATTTGGCTATTATATCGATCTATGATCCACGTGACAAACAAAAACATTATCTTCATATGCAAAAACAAATCATTATATAATATACTACACATAACATACAAAAATACACCTACAAAATTCACATACAACATACACGTATAACACAAATATTCAAAATAAAACAAACCACGTACCACAAACCCAAACATAAAATTTAAAATGTATACGTACAGCATACAGCATATAACATATTACATACACAACCAACATATGCATATAACATACAACATACACATATAACATATACATAGACATACCTATACCCATATCCATAAAAATACCCACAATACAAATGTACCGTAAACGCTACAAGTACATATACACATATTTATACATAAAACCACGTAAAACAAACCCAGACAACATACAATTTAAAATACACCTACAAAATTCACATACAACATACACTTATAACAAAATAACCAAAAATACATACAAACACATTATCAACAAACCCATACAACATACACTTATAACACAAAATATCAAAATACAATAAACAACATACAACAAACCCATACAACATACAAAGTAAAATATTTACATACACATACATAAACATACGGCATATAACATACACACACCAGTACCAATACACATACACCATATCCATAAATGCACCAATACACATACACCATAATAAACACAAATATACAAAATAAAACAAACCAAGTACAACAAACCCAAACAACATACAATTTAAAATATATACGTACAGCATACAGCATATAACATATAACATACACAACCAACATATGCATACAACATAAACATACACATTAACATAAACATACACATACCTATAACCATATCCATAAACACACCCACAAATACAATGATAACCAATAAACACTAACAAGGTAACATATACACAAATTTATACAAAACCACGTAACAACAAACCCATACAACATACAATTTAAAATACACCAACAAAAATTCACATACAACATACACATATTACACAAATATACAAAATAAAACAAACCACGTACAACAAACCCAACAACAAACAATTCAAAATATAATACGTACAATACAAAGCATATAACATATAACATACAACACCAAATTATATGCCCCTACAACATACATACATACACATAATAACAATATACAATAAACATACCCACACACATACAATGTAATCCATAAACACTAAAAGTACATTATACCATACTTTAACTACATCAAAACCACGTACAACAAACTCCAGACAATAATACAATTTAAAAAATACAACCCTACAAAAATTCACATTACAACATACACATATAACACAAATATATCAAAATAAATAAAACCAACATACAACAAACCCCAGTACATACATACACTTATAACACAAAATAAAAATACAATAACCAATACAACAACCCATACAACATACAAAGAGAATTATTAACATACACATACATGAAACATACAGCCAATATAACATACACACACCGTCCCTGATACCCAGAACACGCATACCCATAAACGCACCGATAACAAATCACACTATAACACAAATATACAAATAAAAACAAACCACGTACAACAAACACCAAACAACATACAATTGTTAAAAATATATACTACAGCATACAGCATATAACATATAACATACACAACCAACATAATGCATACAACATACACATATAAACATAACACTACACATTACCTATACCCATATCCATAAACACCACCCACAATACAAAATGTACCATAAACACTACAAGTACATATACACAAATTTAAATACATCAAACCACCTACTAAACAACCATACAAACATACAATTTAAATACACCACATTCACAATAAACAACACATATTACACAATATAAAAATACAAACCACGACAACAAACCAAACAACACAATTCAAAATAATATACATTAACAATACAGCATATAACATATAACATACACAACCAATATATGCCTACAACATACAACATACACATATAACATATACATAAACATACCCACACACATACAAATGTACCATAGAAACACAAAAGTACAAGTATACACAATATTATATCACAAACCACGTACAACAAACCCAGACAATATACAATTTAAAATACACCTACAAAATTCACATACAACATACACATATAACACAAATATACAAAATACAATAAACCACATACAACAAACCCATACAACATACACATATAACACAAAATACATTAAACCACATACAACAAAACCCATACAACATACAAAGTAGAATATTTACATACACATACATAAACATACAGCAAATAACATACACACGCTCGTACCGATACCCACACACCATATCCATAAATGCACCAATACACATACACATATAACACAAATATACAAAATAAAACAAACCACGTACAACAAACCCAAACAACATACAATTTAAAATATATACGTACAACATACAGCATATAACATATAACATACACAACCAACATATGCATACAACGTACAACATACACATATAACATAAACATACCCCATACCTATAAACCCATATCCATAAACCACCCACAATATAACAAAATGACCATAAACACTACCAAAGTACATATACACATAATTTAACATCACACGTACAACAAACCCATACAACATACAATTTAAAATACACCTACAAAAGTTCACATACAACATACACATATAACACAAATACACAAAATACAATAAACCACATACACAAACCAAACAACATTACAATTAAAATATAATACCAAACAGCTACAGCATATCAACATATAACATACACATACCAACAATATGTAGACAATATAGAACATACCATATAACATATACATAATACTACCTATTATCCATATCCATAAACATACCCACACACATACAAATGTACCATAAACACTACAAGTACATATACACATATTTATACATCAAACCCAGACAACATACAATTTAAAATACACCTGCAAAATTCACATACAACATACACATATACACAATAACAAAAATAAAACAACCACCGTACAACAAACCCAAACACATACACTTATAACACAATAATACAAAATACAATAACCACAATACAACAACCCAATACAACATACAACATATAACACAAAATAACAAAATACAATAAAACCACATACAACAAACCCTACATACAATACGAAAGTAAAATAATTGACATACACATATATAAACTACACATATAACATACACACACCCGTACCGATACCATACAACCAATATCCATAAATGCACCAATACACATAACAACCATAAACCATACACAATCAATATACATGTATTAAAAAAAGTTGTCTATAAACGATCTATGGATTCACATAACAACAAAAACCATTATCTTATATGAAAAAGCAAATCACATATAAATAATACACACATACATACAAAACACCAACAAAATTCAGCATACAACTACACATACATATACTCATATAAATATATATATAATATAATATATATAAGACGCATACGCCTACAAACCATACTAAAACTATACGTACACATACCAATACATCACTCCCTACAACAACCAATAAAACATACACGTACCATTCCAATACCCAAAAGCATTTACATAGATATTCAATGGAGACTCATTATAAAAGTTCTAACAAATTTGCTAATCATTCTTGGTCTATCAACCAGCCTATGGAAATAGCAAAATGCAGGAAAAAATGAAAACAATCAAACATTTTTAGAACAATTTCCTTATAAATTAAAAAGACGCTACACAAACAAAAAAACCGTTATGGAATATCCTGTGGCTTCTGATGACAGCGCCTGCATAGGAATACAAGAAACGAGAAAACACCATACCTGCTTGTCGTTACTATAAATGCTGAACTAATTCGCCAATCTTTGTTGGTTTATGAAGCCATCCCAAAGAAGTAGCTAAATGCAGAAAATATAAGCATTAATAATTTAGAACAATGTTTCTCACAAAATTTAAATGTTACAACAAAACCTTCACAAGCCCAAGAAACTTGGAAATTCAAGGTAGATGATCGCAACACTTTTATGAAATGATCAAAATAACATTATTTAAGGATGATTCCCAGTTTTCGAACTGAAATTTCCAAATAACCAATTCCTTTTCAAAAACTTAAACTCTTAGAACGAACCCTTTAGAATCTCTTTTTAAGTAAAGAAAATCAAGAAAGATAAATTATTTCCAAAGGAATACATCCACACAAGTTCGAGCAAAGGTTCCTTGACAACTCTTGTGCGAGAGACAAATTATCACCAGGATTCCCGTATATGCTCACAGAACCACGCAACCAATCTCTCGCATTGGTAAACGCCGTTCTAATGATGTTGGCATCTTACAAGCTCGCAAAATCAACTGAAACAAAATAGTTTCCAAAACAATCTATTGAGCACATTAACCGAAAATATTCTCTTCACGATAAAATGAAAGACAACAAAATGAGGGTAGACTTTTCATAAAATCTCACTTACGAAGTGATCCAAACCCAACGTAATCGTTAACCACAACACATTCAAGAGTTCTTTCCAGACATTAAGGCCGTCCACATATCTCTTGTTAGACTGTGTCGTCCTGCTGTACCGCCCTTAGCCCCAGAAACAACTCTAACTCAACTTAATATCAATATGTGGCGAAGAGTACCTCCTGGATCACGCTCAAATGTGGCCAAACTCAGGTGGCTAAACTACTCCGCCAAGTCCCATTCCAACATATCGAGTAGAGCCTTCCGGCTGAGTACGTCAGCTACGAAAAATTGCCTTCTCAAGATGATAGAGGAGATAACGACACTTAAAGTCTTTCAAGAACTCAATCCATCGTCTCAACAAAGGTTCAACTCCTTCTAAAGAAAATTATACTATAGGCTTCACATTACAATTTCATTAAAAATCCACAAGTAAATCCGAAACAAATGCGAATACAATTACAATTTCATTAAAATTCACATGACAACATAAATACATATACTCATATACATATATTTGTATAACCGCATACCGCCTACACCTACTGAAACCTATACCTACAACATACCATACATACACTCTACAAAAACCAATAAAACATACACGTAAATTCCATAACCCAAAGAATTTACATAAGAATATTCAAAGAACTCATTTATAAAAGTTCTTAGACAAATTCGCTAACATTTGGTCACACCAACCAGCCTATGGAGAAATAGCAAAATGGCAGAAAATGAAAACATCAACATTTAAACAATTTTCCTTATTAAATTAAGAACGTTACAAAACAAAAGAAAAACCGTGTATGGAGATACCTTTGGCTCTGATGAAACAACGCTGCATAGAAGAAGATACAGAAACGGAAACACCATCCCTGCTTGTCGTTTACGATAATGCTAACTAATTCGGCCAATCTTGTTGGTTTATGATGCCATCCAAAAGGAGTAGCTAAATGCGAAAAATATCAAGCATTAATAATTTGGAACAATGTTCTCACAAAATTTAAATGCTACAAATAACCAAACATCGCATTGAGTTACCTGTGGCTTTTGATGAATACACACAAGATGTTATTCAACTCTAGGGTGAGATGCTCCCTCAATGTATAACAAGCTTTGGCTGAGTGTGCAGTGTAGGAAAGACATAAGAAGAACTGCGTTAAGTTTTTGATAATGCTCGAATTCCAAAACACAAGCAAAAAATTATAAATAAATAGAATAAATCTTTACGGCTATGATGCGGAATCAATTGGTTCCTCCAGGACATGACCTCGTACTCATTGTTCCTTCCCCGACCTCCACTCACTACAATATCAAAATACAACAAAGTATAAATAAAAATCTTAAAAAAAAAAAATCTAAGCACGAAGTAGCTAAGGTAAATAGATATTTGAAAACATAAAGCTTTAAGTGTAAAATGTAAGTCCTCTAACCCAATTGCAATACAACTTTATTACTCGTGCATTTGTTATCCCAAATTATTTGCGTGTAGCCCTCCACCTCTCAATGCTACAACGGGTGATTAATTTTGGGGGTAATTCGGTCAAATACATTTCTGATTTTTTGTAAAGTCTATAAAGTTATTCTAATATATATGCAAAGTATTTTGTAAAAATTTGAATACCATAAAAAACAAAAAAAAATGTTGTTTTCTACAATTTTATATTCAATTTTTTTTTTAAAAAAAAATATTTTCAATATATATTTTGAAGTTTCGAAATTTCTATAACTAGGAAATCTTTGTTGCCTTAAAAAACTTTTTCATATGTATTTTTTATAAAAATCTCAATACAGAAGCTATAGAGAATATTAAAATATATTCTTGTATTCAATATTTTTTCCAAAAAAAAATAATATATAAGTGTTTTGGGTTGATTTAATTACTGTATAAAAAATAGGATTTTTTTTGGAAGAAAGTGCAAAAACATGTATATTACTATCAACATATAAATCTGCATTCTAGTCACCTTGGTACATGTTAAACTCAATCATTTGTGTTCAATATATAATAAAGAAAAGACTTGGGCTAATTTTTCACAAAATACAGTTTAGAAGTACGATAGACAACTTACCAAACACTAAGAGGCAATGAAAGGGCCACGATTGCAGAATCTTAGCTTTCTCCTCGACATGCTCCTACGTTAGTCGTTCTTCGCTCATTATACACTCACTGTCATATAATAATAAAACAATGTTTAAATAAAGAAAAAACTAGAAGTGAGAAGAAGGTGCAGAAAATAGTAGATTCGAAATTACTGTGATAGCTGAGACCAAATTTAGAACAATAGAAAAAATGCATGTTCAAGAAAACTAGATGGAGCTCTTAAACTAGATCAGATAAATGCATTAGAACCCTCATGCTTATAGTATTTGGTTCACCCACAAATAGGTAATACAGTATACTTGTATTCAGAATACATGTTTTAGGCCTACTACGAAGTTTAATATGGTTTTAATCCTACTACATCTAGAAGGTTTACCAAAATCATATTGTAGAATGGAACCTGAAATGGTGAATACATATTGTCTGGTAAGCAACATTCTAAAACGCTTATGGAGTTCTCAAAGACAGATCAACCAAGAAAATCTCAAGAATCTAAAATCATGCCAACAATAAAGGGATCAGATAATCAAACCTAAAGTTGTTCACTCATTTGTAAGGAATTTAAGATCAAAGTACCAAGTTAATTTGTCTGGTAATATATAAGATGCTTTATGTCCTTATATATGACGCATCACAGATATTTGATTCTCAATTAAATCTCAAGAATCGAAAATGAAAACAAAATTTGCAAGCTCAAATAAATAAGATAAGGTAGCCTAATCGGTGATCTATAGCAATTCCAAATGAAAATCAAACCTTTTAATTTGTAGATGTTCGGCAGACAGATATCTATCAAATGAAATTAAGAAAAACAAATAAAGATAGTGATATTAGTAAGATCCGCCAGAAGAAGAAATGATAGCATAGAGTGACGATAAGATCAAGCTCAATTTGTCCTAACCTGTATTTGCAGAAATACGTATCGAACTTGATTTCAGAAATCGGATTTCCTCACCGGCGAATGGAGCTCCGGCTACGACTATATCAGCAGAGATGTAGAGAAGATCGAGTATCTCCGCTGAAATACATGAAGAAGAGATAAGAACGGAGACGGGTGCTGCCGAGGAGCAAGAGGGGTCTGTAAAAAGGGTGCCGCAACCGTAAAAAATTGGTCTTATATGTATATATAACAATGCTACAACGGGTGATTAATTTTGGGGGTAATTCGGTCAAATACATTTCTGATTTTTTGTAAAGTCTATAAAGTTATTCTAATATATATGCAAAGTATTTTGTAAAAATTTGAATACCATAAAAAACAAAAAAAAATGTTGTTTTCTACAATTTTATATTCAATTTTTTTTAAAAAAAAAAAATATTTTCAGTATATATTTTGAAGTTTCGAAATTTCTATAACAAGGAAATCTATGTGGCCTTAAAAAACTTTTTCATATGTATTTTTTATAAAAATCTCAATACAGAAGCTATAGAGAATATTAAAATATATTCTTGTATTCAATATTTTTTCCAAAAAAAAATAATATATAAGTGTTTTGGGTTGATTTAATTACTGTATAAAAAATAGGATTTTGTTTGGAAGAAAGTGCAAAAACATGTATATTACTATCAACATATAAATCTGCATTCTAGTCACCTTGGTACATGTTAAACTCAATCATATACGAAATTTTTATGAAATTGTGAAATTCACTCTATCATCTTTTATTAAAATATTAAAATATATTTTTTGTAGACAATGTTTTTTTCAAAAAAATAATATATCATTATTTTGGTTTGATTTAAATATTCTTTTAAAAAAAAAGATTGTTTGGAAGTAGACATAGATGGGATCTACAACTCATGCCACAAGAAAAACTCATAAAACAACTGTATCTTCCTATGAAATAGTTAAAATCTTAGATAAACACAATAATGTGGTCAGTTTTTCTGGACCAAACTTGAGCAATTGATGAGTAGATTTTGATTTAAGCTTCTTTTTTGCCTAAGCACCATCACATAAGCAGTTAGAGGGAGAAGCACTGACTGCCAAAGACCGCAACAATTTTTCGAAAACTATATTTACAATTAGAAAAGCTTCTATGTTTCGAAAACTATATTTACAATTTTTTTAAAAAAAAAAAAAATTGGTAATAAAAATTATAGATCATCAAAATATTTTTCTATGTTTCAAACAATATATTTACAATATTTTTTTTTGAAAAATTTTGACAAAAACAATTATAGATCAATCAAAATATATTTTTTTTGTGTTAAATTTTTTTTAAATTATACTATCTGATTTATAATATTATTTTTAAAAAAAAAATATTTATCTAATTAATAAAAAAACAAAAGTTATTTAAAACCAAAATATAAAAAAACAAAAAGTTACAGTTCAAAATATATATATATATATATATATATATATATAGTATATATATTATATATTATATATATATATATATATAAAACTTATATTTTATATATTAATATATATTAAAATTTCAAAAGAAAAAGAAAATAAAAAAAAAAAGTTACCGTTTATTAAATTAAACTTATTAATAAATACTATATTATTTATTAATATATTTACATTTATATAATATATATATATATATATATATATATATATATATATACTATTAAAAGTTACAAAAACAAACAAATAAATAAATAGAACAAAAGAATAGAACAAAAATTACTGTTCATAGAAAATTAAATTTCAAAAAAAATAATTATTTAATGTATATATTTAATATTAATTTATATAAATATATCTCATGATTTATATATATATATATATATATATATTAATTTATATTTCTTTTTTGGTTTCTCAATATTTATATATATATATAAACTTAAAAAAGTGAAACCAAAAAAAAAAGTGTTGTTCTTTAAAATTTTTTAAAGAAATTGTTATTTAATTTATGTATATATATATATATAAAGGGAAAAAAAACTAGTTTTTGTTAACTCTATAGTAACTCGTCCGTTTGCTTTTTTATTTAATAATATAATAATAATATATAATTGTAATATTTATTATCTATAATATATAATATAATATAATATAACTTGAAAATCATAGATTTTGATGAGATTTATAATTTTCGTGTTGAAAATTTTTCGAAAAAAAATAATTCTAAATGAGTATTTTGTAAATCCGAAATTTTAACATTTTAAAAATATTAAAAAATATCGTTCGTACAGCACGTCGGTGAAAATACCACTTTTTACGTTTAAAACCAAAGTTTTCAAAAATTTGCATTTTAACTCATCAATTTTCGGACCTCCGAAACACCTATTTAAAAGCGTATTCTTAAAAAACTTTCAACATAAAAATTATAGCTCTCATCGATATCTACGACTTTTATGTTAAATAGTTTTTGAGAAGGGGCTTCTAAATAGATGTTTGGCCGGTAAAAAATCAAAATTTTTTAAAAATATGGGTTTTTTTGTATTTTAGAAAAATTTTAACATAAAAATCTCAAAGTATAATGAGATCTAGAACTTTTATTTTAAAAAAATATTCAAAAAATAGTTATAAATGAGTATTTTTGGACTTCCGAAAGTTTAACAGTTTCGAAACGAATTAATATCGTATTTCGGTATGCATAAAAGCATAAAACCTATATCTACATATATTTTTTTTTAAAAAAAATTCAGCTTGAAAATCATAGATTCTGATGAGATCTATAATTTTCGTGTTGATAATTTTTCGAAAAAATACTTCTAAATGCGTATTTTATAAATCCAAAATTTTAACATTTTAAAAATATTAAAAAAAATACCGTTCGTACAGCGAGCGGTGAAAAACCAATTTTTACGTTTAAAACTAAAGTTTTTAAAGAATTACGTTTTAACCCATCAAACTTCGGACCTCTAAAACACCTACTTAAAAGCGTCTTCCTAAAAAACTTCTAACATAAAATATAGCTTTCATCGAGAGTAACAGGGTTCGTCTTAGTATATGTATGATAATGTATAATATTAATAAATGAGTGTTTTATTCGTTAAGCAGAAACGAATAAAACATATATTTAGAGATAATTTTTGGAAAAAATTGTTAACATACAAATCGTAAATTATAATAAAATCTATATTATTTATAATAAAAATTTATTCCGAAAATAGTTCTAAATAAGTGTTTTCGGACTTTCCGAATACCTAACCGATTCAAAATGAAATAATATCGTATTTTGGTGTGTATAAACATTTAAAATATATACTTAGATATAATTTTTTTAAAAAAAAAATTCAATATAAAAATCGTAGATTTTAACGAGATCAATAATTTTTATGTTGAAAAATTTTCGAGAAGACGCTTTTAAATTAGTGTTTTAGAAATATAAAATTTTAACTAATCTAAAAATACTTTTTAAATTCCGTCCGTACAGTCACAGTGGTGGAGGCGGTGGAAAACTCCCTCTTTGCACTAAAATCCAAAGTTTTTTAAAAATTTTTTGCACTAAAATTCTGTCCGTACAGAATGCGCCGTGAAAAATACTACTTTTGCGATCAAACTCAAACTTTTTAAAAAATTACATTTTAACCCGTCAAAATTCGAACCTTTGAAACACCTACATAGAAGCGTTTTCTCGAAAAACTTTCAACACAAAAGTTATAGCCCTCATCGAGATCTACGACTTTTATGTGGAAAGTTTTTTGAAAAACTGCTTCTAAATAGGTATTTTGACCGGCGCAAAATCAGATTTTAAAAAAAGCATGGGCTTTTTTGCAAAATATGCTGGTACTGTTGATGCTACAGTGGAAATCGAGTTGCGTCTTAGTATACTAACAAGCTTTTTTTTTGGAACCGCGCGTTGCCGCGGTCCGAAAAAATATAAATCATGATGTATTTAAAAATTTATCATTATGCATCCAATAATATAAAAAATCTTTACAATTTTATAGTAAAAGTTGTAGAGAGTTAATTAAAAATATATAAGAAAAAAGAAATAATTTTCGTCTTGAAAATTTAATAATATTTTATTTAAAATAAATTTTTTGAAGGAAAAATCTTCTGAATAGTATCATGGTTATCCGATATTAATAAATTTAAAACAAAATAAAATTATATTATGATATACGGAAATCGATCAAAATATATAATTCGATATACGTTTTAAGAATAATTTTATAATAGAAGTCGTTGCTTTTGATAAGTTGTTCAATTTTTATTTTTAACATTTTTCTAAAAAATATTTATAAATAAGTGGTCTGAAGGGTATAAATTAATATTTTCAACATTCAGAATATCAATTAAAAGTATTTTCTCTATTCACAAAAAGTATTTTCAAAAAAAAAATTAACATGAAAGTTATAGACTCTGACGATATCTATAATTTTCATGCAGAAAATAGATTAGCCGATTGGTTTTTAAATAGTTATTTTGAGACTCTAAAGTCATAATAGATTAGCCGATTGGTTTTTAAACCCGTAAAACTTTTGGAGTTTCAAAATACTTATTTAGAACGTTTGTTTGAAAACCTTTGAATGTGAAAGTTGTATATCATTTCGAAATTCTTTTTATATTCTCAAAATTTATTCAAAAAATATGTGTATTATAAAAAAAAATATCTCTAACATAACTTCGAGAGACACTACAAAAAAATAGATTTTAGAAGCCATTATTTTCTATGTTTCAAAAAATATATTTACAAATATTTTTTTTTTTTTTGAAAAATTTTGACAAAAAAAATTATAGATCATCGAAATATATTTTTTTTTGTGTTAAATTTTTTTAAAAAAAAATATTTGTAAATAGGTGTTATGAGACTCCAAAGTCATAATAGAATTTATAAATAGGTGTTAGAAGCCAACTTTTCAAATGACAACCAAAATTCAGCCACATAAAATGATCTTCTGTAACAAAATTCTAGTTGGGCCTCAATAGCCAAATATATTTTGGTCTCTAATAATAAATTTTTTAAGGCTAAATTATTTTTTGGTCTTTGATTGTGTACCATTCTTAAGCTAAAATAAAATTGGCCTATATTATCAAATATTTTGAGGCCAATTTTGGTTGTCCTCTAATATAATATCTTCTGATTTTAAAATATTTGCTGGATTTCAAAAGTTATTTTTTAGAGCCAAAATACTTAGTTCGCCTCTAATTATTTAATTTTTAGAATCCAAAATAATTTTAGCTTTAAAGTATCAAATATTTTACAACTTAAATATAGTTGAATTGCTGAAACTAATATAATCGGCGACCAAACAATAATTTAGTAGCTAACACAATTCATTCTTCGACTAAATGGACATGTAGCCGCATATGATCTAATCATCTAGCAACTAAACTAGAGATAGTCAAAAATTGCTTGACTGTCAGAGGCTAAAATTAAGTTAGTCACAAATTATCATTACTTTTGTGACTAATTCTACGTTGGTAGTGTATAGCTCTACTAATTCGTTACCGACTAATATAAGGCCCGTAAATTAATTTTTCGCACCTTAAAAATTTTGTTAAATTTAATTCTCATAAGTCGTAATAGTTGTAGCATTTATTTTATTTTTAACATTGTAAATTTCTGCGGCGACCCGCACCCATGGCGGCCATGTGTATCAACACCAAATCATACACGCATACGGAAGCTTGTAAAAAACATAATGTGTATGGTTTCAAAACTCAAGATATATTGAGAGTTTCATATAGTTTCAGCCAGTGTTAGACTATCTGGTACGTAGAATATCAAATAATATGTCAAAAAAGATGACCGAAAATTTTTATCATCTATTTGGCATAGCGTTTTGTATTTTTGGGAAAAACTTTCAACTACAAAGTTGTAAATTATATCTCAATCTACAACTTTGTAGTTAAAATTTTTTCCAAAAAATGCTTAAAAATAAGTCAAATAAGCTGACGAAAATTTTAAATAATTTTTCAAAATGCGTGCCGATTGTGATGGACGGCGGCGATTTACCAGCGTTCCTGCTTCCTACTTCGTCTCAAGTAGGGGAGCCGCGCCCATAGGCAGCCCCCAGATTACCTCTGTCACAAAATGAGAGTTTTCAGAATTTCTGAATACCTAATATATTCAAAACGAAATAATATCGTATTTCGGTATGATTATACGTAAAAAATATATATATGGAGATTTTTTTCGAAAAAAAATTTAAACATAAAAATCGTCGATCTGGATAAGATCTATAATTTTTTATATTAAAAATTTTTCGAAAAGATGCTTCTAAATGCATGTTTTGGAGGTCCGAAATGAATTTAAAAATTATTTTAAAAAATGGACCGTGCAGCATGTACAGAGGAGGCGGTGTGAGCCAATTTGTTTTGCGTTTAAACCCAAAGTGTTTTAAAAATTGCGTTTTAACTCATCAAACTTTGGACCTCTGAAACACCTATTCAGAAGTATCTTCATGGAAAACTTAAAACACAAAAGTTCTAGCCCTTATCAAGATCTACGACTTTTATGTGGAAAGTTTTTCGAAAAGACACTTATAAATGGGTGTTTTGTCCGGTTCAAAATCAAATTTTAAAAAAGTTTGGATTTTTTGCAAAGGTTAAGGGCACTGTAGAATCTACAGTAAATACAGGGTTAGTTTTAGTATATGTATGATAATGTATAATAAAAATCGTGTTTTCGTGTGCATAAACTTTTAAAATATATACATAGAGATAATTTTTTAAATAAATTCAATATAAAAGTCATAAATTTTAATGAGACCAATAATTTTTATGTTGAAAAATTTTCGAGAAGACGTTTTTAAATAAGTGTTTTAGAAATATGAAATTTTAACTGGTATAAAAATACTTTTTAAAATTCCGTCCGTACAGTCACAATGGCGGAGGCGGTGGAAAATTCCGTCTTTGCACTAAAATCTAAAGTTTTTTAAAAAATTGCACTAAAATTCTGTCCGTACAGAATGCACCGTGAAAAATACTAGTTTTGCGAATAAACTCAAACTTTTTAAAAAATTGCATTTTAACCCGTCAAAATTCGAACCTTTGTAACACCTGCATAGAAGCGTCTTCTCAAAAAACTTTCAACACAAAAGTTATAGCTCTCATCGAGATCTACGACTTTTATGTGGAAAGTTTTTTGAAAAATGGCTTATAAATAGGTATTTTGGCAGCGCAAAATCAGATTTTAAAAAAAGCATGGGGTTTTTTGCAAAATATGCGGGTACTGTTGATGCTACAGTGGAAATCGAGTTGCGTTTTAGTATACTAAAACAAGCTTTGTTTACCGCACGTTGCCGTAGTCAACAAAATATAAATTATTATTTATTTAATAATATTTATAGTTTATATTGAAAGTTTATTAAGAATTATTGAATTCTATTAAAAATTGTATAAAAAATAATAATTTTTATGTTGAAAGTTTACTAAAAATAAATTTCTAAAAATAATTTGAACAATATCGTATTTCGCCGATTAAAAGAAAATAAAATAATATTATTTTATGTACGAACGTATAATGCATGTACGCAGAGATAATTTTTAGAAAAGTTTTAAACAAATTAATAGATTCTAATGAGATCTAAAACGTTGATGTTGAAAGTTTTTGAAAAAATACTTCTAATAAATATTTTTTGGTTCCAAAATCTTAACGAATTTTAAAATATTAAAAAAAATAATTTATTTTTTAAAAAAATTTAAAGTTAAAAATGAGACATCCGTTAGATATCTAAAATGTTCATGTGAAATTTTTTTTTATTAAATGCTTCTAGGTAGATATTATGGGCTCCAAATACTTAATGGATTTAAATAAATAAAAGTCGTATGCACAAACTTATAAAATATATCTGTAGATATAATTTTTGAAAATATTTTTAACATAAAAATTATAGGTTCTAATGAAATCTACAATTTTTATGTTGAAAATTATTGAAAAAGTATCTCTAATTGTGTCTTTTAGGAATTTTAGTATATCTATTGAATTTAAACAAAATAAAATTATATTTTAACCCGCCATACCTTAAACCATCAGAATACCGTTTAAAAGCATCTTCTAAAAAATATTCCAGTATAAAAGTTGTAGTTCTAATCAAGATATTTTGATTGGTCAAAATTTAAAAAAAAAAGGATAAATTAACGGACTCGAAACAAAATAAAATCATATTTCGGTATATACAAACGTATACAAATAAACGTTTGAAGATAAGTTTTGAAAATTTTTCTATATGTAAATCGTATATTCTAATGAGATCTACAAATTTAATGTTCAAAATTTATTGAAAAAATACTTCTAATAAGTATTTTCGGAATTTTAGAATACCTAAATGATTTAAAACAAAATAAATTTGTAATTTACCACACCACACATTGGACCCTCAGAACACCTACTTAAAAGTGTATTTTTAAAAAAAATTTATCATGAAAGTTGTAGCTCTCATCAAGATCTATAACTTTTATGTTGAGAGTTTAAAAGACATGTATAATTTTTTTTTTGAAAGTTTATTAAAAATATATAAAGAAAAAAAAAATTACAGTTTTCATTTTGAAAATTGCCTATATTATAACATTTAAATAATCTGTTTATTCTCATCATGCGATCACTGTTTATTCTCAGACAACTTCGGTTTACTATAGTAATAACTGTTCATTAAACAGTGATTTTTCTTTCCATCGTCGTGACAATTTACGCGTTTAATGTTTATTCTCACTCGGCCGAAGCATCAACATCAAAATAAAATAGAGAAGAAGGAAGAAGGCAATCATTTTTATTTTTAAAAATAGATTCTTATTTTGTATATTATATTGGTTGAACAGATATTTAATCCACAATTATTAATTTTTTTTTATCTTAGGATAATTAATTATTAATCTATTTGTTATTGATTTAAAAGCGAAAATTTTGCTTCCATCATACTCAAACAAAATGATTATATATATTTTGCAAAATTATTAATATAAAATAATAAATTTTAAAGAATTTGAATTTTTATATAATAAATATTTTTAAAACAAATAAAATCGTGTTTCGGTATGAACAAATGTATAGAACATACATCGAGATATAATTTTTGAAAAACTATTCAACATTAAGATCGTAGATTCTGATGTGCTCTATAATTTTAATGTTGAAAATTTTTAAAAAGATATTTGTAAATAAGAATTTTAGTGACCCAAAATCTCAACAGATTTAAAACAAAAATTAAATTTTAACGGATTTAAAAAAAAATAAAATCGTATTTCGGAGTGCAAAAACGTATAAAATTTATATTTAGTTATAGTTTTTTAAAAAAAAAACTTTCCAAATAAAAATCATAAATTGTAATTAGAACATTTATATTAAAAATTTATTTGAAAATAAACTAAATTAATGTTTTCGGACTTTCCGAAAACTCGAAAGCTTAACAGATTCGAAACAAAATAATAATGTATTTCGGTATGTATAAATATATAAAATATATTTTTAAAGATATTTTTTGAAAAAAATTTCAACATGAAAATCGTAGATTTCTTCAAGATCTACGATTTTTGTGTTGAAATATTTAGAGAAAATATTTTAAATGAGTTTTTTGAAGGTTCGAAAGTTTAACGGATTTAAAATTATTTTATAAACGCCGTTTGTACAGCGTGTACGGCATAGGCGGTGAAAAATGATGCTTTTGCATCTAAACCCAAAGTTTTAAGAAAATTGTATTTTAATCCGTCAAACTTCTAACCTCCGAAAAACCTGTTTAGAAGCATCGTCTCGATAAATTTTTAACATGAACATTGTAGCTCTCATTAAGAGCTACGACTTTTATGTTGAAAGTTTTTTGAAAATAGGCTTCTAAATAGATGTTTTGGCCGGTGAAAAATCAAATCTTTAAAAAATTTGGGTTTTTGTAAAATTCGCAATTACAGTTCCTTGAACAGTGAAAAGAGCGGGTTCGTTTTAGTATATAGTACAAGCATGGTATTTATCGCGCGTTGCCGCGGTCATGTTGTGTCATCATACTGTCACAACTAAATATAAATCATATTGTCTTTAATGATATTCATACTTGTTGTGTCAAAATTTTTCAAAAAAATATCCATAAGATACGCACCAACATATTATATATACCTAGATATATTTTGTGGATAAATTTTCGACATAAAAGACATAAATTCTGATGATTTATAATTTTTATATTAAAATTTTTAAAAATAATACTTCTAAACAAGATTTCATTAGGTTTGCATATATAATTTTTATATATGTATATGAATATATATATATATATATATATATATATATTTAATATATATATTATATATTATATATATATGTATATATATAAACTTTTAAAAAAGAAAAAGAAAAAAGAATAAGAAACTATTCACTTATACACGCGAACACATAAGAACACATAGAACATATACAAATACACACGAACATATACGAACACACACGAACACATACTAACAAACGCGAACATATAAGAACACATAGAACATACACAAATACACACGAACACATTCGAACACACACGAACACATACAGATAAACACGAACACATAGAACATTCACCAATACACACGAACACGTACTGACATACACGAACACATGCGAACACACACAAACACATACGAACACGTACCGCCATATAAGAACACATGCAAAAACACATGAATACACGTGAAACACCTATTTAGAAGCGTTTTATCGAAAACTTCTAAAAAAATTATAGATTATAATGAGATTTACAATTTTCGTATTAAAACTTTAAAAAAAAATAATTCTAAATGAGAATTTTCTTACTTTTTTGAATATTTAACGGATTTATAACGAAATAATCGTATTTCGGTATGATTAGACGTACAAATATATATTTAGAGCTTTTTCGAAAAAAAATTTAATAAAAAATTCGTAGATCTTGATGAGATCTATAATTTTTATATTGAAAATTTTTCGAGAAGATGCTTCTAGATGAGTGTTTTGGAGATCCGAAATTTTAACGAATTTAAAAATTATTTTTAAAAAAGACCGTACAGCATGCACAGTGAGGCGGTGCAATTGAGCGAAATTTGCGTTTCAACCCAAATGTTTTTAAAAATTGGGTTTTAAGCCGCCAAACTTCGTACCACGGAAACACCTATTTAGAAACATTTTCTTAAAAAATTTAAAACACGAAAGTTGTAACCCTCATCAAGATCTATAACTTTCATGTTAAAATTTTTTTGAGAAGATGCTTTTAAAGGGGTGTTTTGGCCGGTGCAAATCACATTTTTTAAAGGGGTGTTTTATAATTTAAAAATACTACTTTTGCGATTAGACCCAAAGTTTTCAAAAAATTGCATTTTAACCCGTCAAAATTCGAACCTTCGAAACACCTATTTAGAAGTGTCTTCTCGAAAAACTTTCAACACAAAAGTTATAGCCCTCATCGAGATCTACGATTTTCATGTGGAAAGTGTTTTGAAAAACGGCTTCTAAATAGGTATTTTGGCCGGTGCAAAATCAAATTTTAAAAAAAGCATGGGTTTTTTTTTGCAAAATATGCGGGTACTGTTGATGCTACAGTGGAAATTGAGTTGCGTTTTAGTATATGTAACAAGCTTTTTTACGCCCGCGCGTTGCCGCGGGTCAATAAATTTTTTTATTTATATAGTTAAAAAAATATTAAATAAATTTATATTAATATTTAGAAATTTTCTGAAAAAATTATATTAAGGTAAACATTTTGAATAAAAGATTAAAATGAAAAAAATAAAAATAAAACATTAAACATTTATATTTTTAATACTATGAATTAGTGTAATTTTGTAATTTCTTAGGAAATACTTTAAAAAAATGTTGATTAGATAAAAATAATTGTCACTAAAAGAGAGAAATGTTCAAATACGATATCCATAATTACTTATCAAATGGTATTAAATTTTAGAAAAGGAAAAAAAATATAACAGAAATATAGCATGTTCTCTAAAATATTTAGCAAGACAAGATTTACATAATATCAATAATTATGCTATTGATTTAGTACATATCATTGATATATTTAAGTTTATATTTGATGTTAAAAAAAAATTTCAAAAAAACTTCTATGTGTTGTTATGGACTCCAAATATTAACGGATTTCAAAAATAGTTTTAAAATTTGTTTATTTAGAAACCTAAAAATATATAATTAAAAGTATTTTTTGACAAAATTTTCAACAGAAAATTTGTATATCTAATATAAATCTACAATTTTTATTTTGAAAATTTCTAGTTATTTTGGTATCTTGATTCCAAATATCAGTGGATTTCAAAAATAATTTTAAAATCCGTTTCAAATTAATGCGTAACATTTTAGAATCCTTACCTATTTAAAATTATTTTTTAAAAATATTTTCAACTTAAAATTTTAGATCTAATCTAAATCTACAATTTTTATATAAAAAGTCTTCTCAAAAAATACACCTAAAATAAAATAATTTTTTAATGAAAAAAAATTGGTTCAGTGAATAGTGTTTTGCTGCTTCACTGGAAAAAATATAAAAAAAGTGTTACAAATCTAAATTTAAACAACTTTAATTTTGAAAGTTCAAGTGTTTGGTTTTTGAATTCCATAAATCAAAGGATTTGTTAAAAAAATAGTTTTTTTAAAAAATCCTGTTCAAATTAATCCATATAATTGGAGTCCCAAATACTATTTAAAAATATTTTTTTTAAAAAAAATTTCAACATTAAATTTTATATATGATCTTAAAGTATATTCTTTTATATTAAAATGTATATTTAGTACTTTTTGGTTCCAAATCTTAACAAATTTAAAATATTAAAAAAATTAAAAATACTAAAAAAAAACTTTTTTTTTTAAATCCTTAAAGTTAAAAAGTTATATTCCGTTAGATCTAAATTTTCATGTGAAAAAATTTTACTTTAAGAAACAAACTAGTTATGGTTAGAGATTATAGGCTCTATGTAGCTTAACAATTTAAATAAAATAAAATCGTATTTTTGTATTTAAAAATTAAAAGTTAATATTTAAGATAATTTTTAGAAGAATTTTAAATATAAAAATAGTAAATTCTAATAGAATTTACAATTTTAATATGGAGAATTATTGAAAAACTACCACTAAATGTGTCGTTTCGGAATTGTAGTATACCTATTGAACTTAAAACAAAAAAAATCAGACTTTAACCCGTCATATGGACCATCAGAACACTATTTATAATCGTCTTCTCAAAAAGATTTCAACGTGAATTTTGTAGTTCTCATCACAATCTATAACTTCATGTCGAGAATTTTTTTTTTTTTTTAAAGACGTTTCTGCATAAGTATTTTGATTGGTCAAAAAATTTTTAAAAAAAAAAATGACGGACTCAAAACAAAATAAATTCATATTTCGCTATCTACAAACGTTAAAAAAAAAAAAATTAGAGATAATTTTGAAAAAAACTTTGAACATAAAAATTGTAGATTATAATCAACTGTTGAACTTTTATATTAAATATTTATTAAAAATAGTTCTAAATGAGTATTTTTAGACTTTCCGAAAGCTTAACAGCTTCAAAATAAAATAATATCGTATTTCAGTATGCATAAATATATAAAGTATGTATTTAGAGATATTTTTTGAAAAAACTTTCAATATAAGATCGGTAGATTTTGTGAATTGTACAATTTTTATTTTGAAAATTTTTCAAAAAAATACTTCTAAATGAGTGTCTCGGAGGTAAAAAATTTTCATATATTTTAAATATTATAAAAATTGCTTATACCGAGTGAGTACGGAAGGGGTGAAAAATTCCAATTTGTCATTTAAACCCAAAACTTTAAAATAATTATATTTTAGCCTGTCAAATTTCCGACTACATATTTCATATTGCGTTATCTCACAAAACTTTAAATATGAAAGTTGAAGCCCTCATCGAGATCTACATATTTCATATTAAAATTTTTTCGAAAAGATGACTCTAAATAGTTGTTTTAGCTAGTGTATAATCGAATTTTTAAAAAAAAAAGTGTGTTGGTTTGAAAGAAATGCTGTTACTATTTCTTTAAACAACAGAAAATGGATTTTTTTGTAGATAGTATAGTACTTTTTAATCCGCGCGTTGCCGCGGTCACGTTGTCCCCTCACATAGTTACTGCTGAATATAAGTCATTATATATAAAATTATATTAATGCTATATTCGTATGATAAGTAAAAATACTTTTAAAAAAACATTTAAATATTTCGAATTATTAACGGATTCTAAAAAACGGAAAAAAAAAAATTGAACGATATATATACTTGACGTATAATGTATTATTTAAATTTTTTAAAAAAGAATTTTAACGATAAAATTGGAACATTTATACGTGAGGAATATAATTATTTATGTTGAAATTCATTGTTGGAAATTTTTTTACAAAAGTCGTTTAATTTTAAAAATATTTTTGATATGCACTTAAAATGTATTTTAGATATCATTTTTTAGGAAAACTTCAAAATAAAAGTCGTTAATTCCAATATATTCTAAAATTTTAATGTGAAATTTAAAAAAATATTTAATAAAAGAGATGATCTTAGATCCAAATTCGTAACAGAGTCATTACCAAAAAAAAAAAAAAAAAATCGTAACAGAATTTAAAAATCGTATTTCAATATTCACAAACATACTTATTTATTATATGCAGAGATAACTTTTTGAAAAATTTCAATATAAAAATAATACATTGCTAATGAGATCTAAAATTTGAATATTCGATACTATTTTTAAAAAAATTTCTAAATGATATTTTTATCCGAAATTAATGAATCTAAAAATATAAAAAAAATTTGTTATTTGAAATTTCTTTAACTTAAAATTTATACATTTTGAACGCATTTCGATAAAATATAAACATATATATATATATATATATATATATATATAGATAATTTTTAAAATTAAAATTGTAAAAGTCTGATTGGATTACATTTTAAGGTTAAAAGTTTGAAAAAATACTCAATTTAAATATTTTCGACTGTGCCGAATACTAATGATTCAAAACAAAAGTAAAATTATTTTGGTTGAATAAACGTATAAAACATATATTTTAAAATAACTTTGGGGAAAAAATATTCATATAAAAATTATAAATTCTGATACATCTCTATAATGTGATGTTTGAAAAATTGTTTGGAAAAAATATTTAAAATAGTATTCTGATGTCCGAAATCTTAACAGATTTAAAAACAAAATAAAAATTTTAACAGATTTTAAAACAAAATAAAATCGTATATCCGGTTAGTAAAAATGTATAAAATATATATTTAAAAATATTTTTAAAAAAAAAAAACTTTAACATAAAAATATATATTGCCATGAGATTTTATAATTTTTATGTAAAAATTTATTAAAAATAAACAATTCTAAATGAGAGTTTTTAGACTTTTAAATACCTAACAGATTCAAACGAAATATATCGTATTTCGTTACGATTAAACGTATAAAATATATATTTAGATATATCTTTTGAAAAAAAATTTAACATAAAAATCGTAAATCTTAATAAGATATATAAATTTTATGTTGAAATTTTTTTTAAAAGATACTTATAAATTAGCATTTTGGAGATCCGAAATTTTAACGAATTAAAATTTTTTTTTTAAAAAAACCGTACAGTATGTACAGTGAGGCGGTGGACATTTAACAAAATTTGCGTTTAAAGCCAATTTTTTTTGGAAATTACATTTTAACCTCTCAAACTTCGGACCTCTAAAACACCTGTTTAGAAGTGTCTTCCCAGAAAATTTAAAACACGAAAGTTGTAGCCCTCATCAAGATCTGCGACTTTCATTGTGAAAGTTTTTCGAGAAGATGTTTATAAATAAGTGTTTTGGCCGGTGCAAAATCAAAATTTTAAAAAAACGGGGGAGTTTTTTGCAAAATACGTGGGTACTGTTCCTTGAACAGTGAAAAACCGGGGTGTCTTTTAGTTATATAGTATAATAATAATAATAATAATAATAACAAGCATTTATTTTACCACGCGTTGCCGCGGCATGTTCCCTCATACGGTCGCGGCTAAATATAAATCATTATCTATTTTGTTATCCATATTTGTTGCATTGAAACTTTTTGTATTCATTCGGTATTTTTAAAAAAAATCATATTATTTCCATATGCACAAACATATGAAATATATATTTAGATATAATTTTTGGAAAAAATTTTTAAACATAATAATTTTTTGTTCATCGTCGTGACAATTCACGCGACCATTATTTATTAATAATTTTTTTAAAAACTTTCAAAATAAAAATCGTAGATTTTGATAAAATCCAACAACTTTTATGTTTGAAATTTATTGAACAAAAATTTTTAAATGAGTGTTTATGGTGTTTCTGGATACCTAACGGATTTAACAAAATAAAATCATATTTCGGTATGTACAAACTTATAAAATATATATTTAGAAATAATTTTTTAAAAATTTTTAACATAAAAATTGTAAATTCTGATGAGATCGACAACTTTAATGTTGAAAATTTTCTGAAAATATATTTTAAAATGTGTATTTAATGCCAGTCTAAAGTATTTGATAATCTTAGCAAATTTTAGCTCTATTAGCAATTCAATCGCATATGCATAAAGATATAGATAATTTAGACCCAAAGCAAGCGACTAGTGGAATTTAACTATAGAGCAAGAGTAGATGAGATGACACCGTAATTTTTATAGTGGTTCGGTCCAACGACCTACATCCATTCTCTTGAATCTGTCCTTGAGGGCTTCTGATATATACTAGTTGTCATTGACTTCCGAGCGTCTCCCAAACCGTTTACACCTTGCTTTTTTCGGTTGAGCGATAATTCAATTTATTATTGATTTAAAAGCGTAAAAATTTTGCTTCCTTTTCTTTTCCATCTCATGTCTTTATACTCAAACAAAACAATTATATATATTTTGAACATATTAATATAAAAATTATAAATTTAAAATAATTTTTATTGTTAAAAATATTTTTAAAATAAAATAAAATCAATTTAAAGGTATGCACAAATTTATTGAATAAACATCTAGAATAATTTTTGAAAAAATATTCAACATGAAAATCGTAGATTCTTATGAGCTCTATAACTTTTATTTTGAAAACTTTTTGAAAAAATAATTATAAATGAGAATTTTAGTAGTCCGAAAATCTTAAGGAATTAAAAACAAAATAAAATCATATTTCGGTGAGAAACAAATGTACGATACCTATGTATAAAAATAATTTTTAAAAATATCTTATATAAAAATTGTAGATTATAATCAGATCAGAACTTTTAAGTTGAAAATTTATTGAAAGAATAGTTCTAAATAAGTGTTTCTAAACTTTTATTCTCATCATACGATTACTGTTTATTTCAGACAACCCCGGTTTGCTATAGTAATCACTGTTCACTAAACAATAATTTTTTTTGTTCATCGTCGTGACAATTCACGCGACCATTATTTATTATCATTTCGCACGCACGATCTGCTCTTAGCTGAAGTATCAACATCAAAATACAATAGAGAAGAAGGCGTATCATTTTATTTTAAAACATCATTTTTATTTTATACGTTATATTGGTTGAACAGATATTTGGGCCACAATTACTAATTCTTTTTCTTATCTTAAGATAATTAATCATTAATCTATTTATTATTAATTTAAAAGTCAAAAAAAATTTTGCTTTATTTTATTTTCCATCTCATGTCTTCGTACTCAAACAAAACAATTATATATATTTTAAAAAAAACTATAAATTTTAAAAAATTTATATTTTATATTAAAAATATTTTTTAAATAAAATAAAATCGTATTTCGTATGTACAAATGTATAGAACATATATTTAGAGATAATATTTCGAAAAACATTCAACATGACGATCGTAGATTCTGATGACCTTTATAACTTTAATGTTGAAAACTTTTTCTAAAAAAAGAATTTTAGTGGTACAAAATCTTAACGGCTTTAAAACAAAAATAAAATTTTAACAGATTTAAAACAAAAATAAAATTTTAATAGATTTAAAACAACATGAAATCGTATTTCGCTAATTGCATGAAATTGTATTTAATAGATACAAGTTGCAAATTGCATGCTATTAGATGAAACATAAAATAAAACAGATCCACCACTATAATATGTGTGTCTAAGTGTGTGTGTGTGTGTGTATGTATAATATATATATATATATATATATATATATATATATATATATATATATATATGTTATATTCTTTTGGGATTAAGAGTTATCAATGTGGACGTGGCCCCAATAAAGCAGCTTCAGTAAGGAGAAGGTAGGCAATTAAGGTACATCAGTACTGCTTCCTGATGTTTTTTTTTTTTTTTTTTTTTTTTTTTTTGCAATGAGGTACATCAGTACTCCATTGCTCTTTCACAAGCATCCAATGAAAAAGATTATCTTATTTATCATCCTAATAATTCGTTTTTATACTTTTTACGGTCATCGAGATGTATGAATCGTACTCATTTTCACCATGATAGAGAGGATACCAACACAATGATAATACAAAGCAGAGATTTACCCGGCAATGTCAAATCAGATTTTATGTTTGCAACTTATTTACATCGATTTTTAAGTTTACACTACTTTCCCACTTTTACTCCTGCTAAAAGTTTATGAGCCTGGAAAACAAGAAGCTTAAAAATGAATCTAATGCAGGAGAAAAAAAGACGAATAGTTGATTCAGATCCTGATGCAAGAAATAAGCCACTGTTGATACATATGCTTAACACAGAGAGTGAAGTAAGAATCAAAAGCACATGTTGAATTCCACTGTTTTCTTGTTAGTGTACTAGATTTAGACATAGTATTTTAAATCCAACCATGAACTGCATACATCACCATAAGAACAACAACAAACCTTTGTTCTGGTAGATGGCAGGCTCAAGATCGGCTATACGGATTCTTATATACCACTATGCTCTATTAAAGTCATGCCTTCACTCAAATCAAACAAGATTACGTCCATGAACTGCATTCATCCCTGTATAGTGTATACATTATCAAAACAGACGGAATTGTATCCCAAACTAATCAATTGAAGCCATAACCCCCCCAACCATACAAAGTTCAGAAGTAGGAAGGTTGAATCAGGAAAAAGGTATATGCGAAGAACACGTTCAACCATTCACTAAAATCCCTAAGCCCTGAATGTGAAACTAATCAATCTCAAAAGTTGATTGTATGAGGCAGAAAGGGGTTGTTTTCAACAGAGAATCCAAGGTAAGGCCATCCATGTGCATTTATAGCTCATATCACTCCATGGTTGGCTAAGAGTGTTGGAGGAATTTAGTGGCTGCCATGTTCCATCCCAATATCTATGTGAGAATTTCACATGATCATACCACCTAAAGGGATGTAAAGGTTGGCCCATTTGGAGACCAGTAATGTTCATCGTACACAAGAAAATGCACAACAAATCACAAATGAATTACTAAGTTGCTGAGATAAACTACTGGAAATTATAACCAAATTGTGCAGATGAAGAATAATTTGTCGAAATAAATAATAAGATGTTTGAAACTAGCTAATAATTAGTTTACGGCTTCTTGATGTGTAATAATTTTTTTTTTCTTAGAACAATTTGTTAAAGACAAACTAATTTACAAGTTGTAAAATAACTTGCTTTTAGCTTATTTCTAATTTCCAACAGTTTATTTTGGCGACTCAGAGTAATGTCGTGGTTTTTCGTGTATTCTTGTGTACAAAAGAGCAGTACTTGATTGAAAGCGGGCTACAACATGTGCTTATTCTCTCTAAACAATCTGTTCTCTCTCTTATAAGCTACTGGCCAATCATTAACAACTAGACAAAGATAGAAATCACCAACTCCAACCCAAACAGTGATAACTTCTAAGATTGTCCATGGTTGGATCAGTGTTTTTATCCTTATTCTTGACAAATAGAACTTTCATAAAAATTGAAAATGATGTAAACGTGAATGTGCTACACAAGTTGCCAACAGACCCCACCGCAAGAAAGAATAGGACATGAATGCAGATAAATAGCTTTGATTGTGGCAACTCAACCCTATATAGATGGACTCTGTGGGCATCATCTCTTTATGTAAAGGAGCATAAAAGAATCTGAGAGTGTTAATAAAAGGACATTGGAGTGAGCGAGATTAGTTCTAAGGATACATACATTTGAGCTTCTGATAGCTGGGGGAGTGGATTGCTCGAGATCAGCGAAAATATGAAGTTCTTGTTCCAGTGCCCATGCTGCTCGTGTTTCTGCTTCGTGAAGTCCAAAGATGCCAAACAGCCAAAAGTGGAGGAGAAAGAAGCAAAAGGCGAATGACTTCATGCTACTGTTTTCAGCCAGATAATATAAAAATGTGTCGGCATGTCCTGTAGTAGGTATTCTGTTATTTTAGTTCTGCATAAATGGCCTGAGTCGCCTTCTCAAGATTGCATATATATTACTTAAGTACTTTGTTATTTCCGTTTGTCACGTCCAACATTATCCTGCTTGAAAATCTCCTCCATTTGTTACTCAATTAAGACTGTACCAGTTGTGCAAGAAAGCTGCAAGAGTCATAACACTGTGAGCTTTACAGAAATTTAGTGAAGATACTCGGTTTGTATTGACGTAATTCATATTCAACCAAGAAAGCTAACAAAAACATGAGGTAATTATAATTCTCTTCTGCAACCAGAAGATCAAATAAACACATGTAATTTTGGGGGAGCATTACAATTGCATGCTACTCCAACTTCATGCCTCTTCCAGCATGGCTTGGTCATCCAAACTGCAGGCAAAAAAAAAAAAAAAAAAAAAAAAAAAAAAAAAAAAAAAAGAAGAAGAAAAATATCATCAATCATATACGCAAAAGTAAACCTTGCATATGTATACATTGATCCTTAAAGAACAAAATCTCACATCTCATTTCTATCTAGCAAACTAAAGTCACAATCCGAAGGTAAATAAAAAGCATCAGTTTCAGAAACAGACTAAGGATGAATAGGGTGAGTCAGAGAAGTCAAGAGCAGATTAATCTCATCCACATATCTAATATACTGCAATAATGCCATAAATGATGACTAAAGCCACGTTTACTATTGCAAAGCTGCTAGCTATCACATAGCCTGAGTGAGATTCTCATGCAATAGAATGATTGCCTGTGTGAAATTCTCATGCAACGGCTACAAAATGATTTACTGATTGGATCAGTTACATATGTTCTATCTTCCTTTTGATTCACAATCTCCATTCAGCAACCATATGAAATGTAAGACAGTGTCGGCCAGCTTTTCTACCAATTAAGTTTAGCTTAAAATAGTATGGAGTATTAAATCTAATACATATTGATAGTGTCACGATCAATCAAGCATCATAGGTCAATTAAGTAAATTGTTAGAATTATATTGTATGTAAATCAAAAGATAAGATAGGCACATCTGATCAATGACATGTCTCTTGCTCATCTCCTTACTAACCAATACCGCCATTTTACTAATATCGGTAACCACGAAATGTTCTCTAGTGTGCGGTGCAATTGCCAAATTTCAACAATCGGAGTCATATACTGATACCGATCTTGATAGAGCAGAAATTCTATGACTAAATTAAGATATGCAGTCGGAATAGACATAGTATGCACAAACTATAAGCTTAGATATTTGCTTATTTTAGTAAATAGTGCATATCAGAGTAATGGTCTCAAGAAGTAGAAAGCAGAATTTCTAAGCGAGAATTCAAAATATGATAGAGGATTTTCTAGATTTTACCATGATGACTAGATCAACATCTAATGCTAAGATTTCACTGCTACATAGCCCAAGTTATCATCCAATTACTGAGAGCAACCATAGAGAATCAAGAACTATCGGCCGACTGATTTCTTGGTTTCGTTTGGCCGAAAACTGTTATGTGATGACTAGTTTGGGATCTTGTGATTTCTTGTTATTTTGATCCCAAACTAAATTCTGATAAGAGCTTTATACTTATATAAGATATCTTAGCCTTAGAGATTACATTTAAATGTTCACAAAAACAAAATAAAATATAAAACAAGGTGAGCTTCGGAAATGTAAAAATTGGTCTTCTAGCTTTTCGCGCCTCCGATGTATTTAATAGGCTCCTTGCATGTTCTCTAGGCTCTACTAACGCTTCTATGTTTGTTCGTTGATTTATGTTTCTTCTTGGACTTTGTTTGCTCCATTTCAGCTAATTAAGCAACGCATAATTTTGAACAAATATATTAGTAACATTTTTGCTAAGTGTTTTGTTATTATCAAAACGGTTCTTATATGAACAAACGGTTCTTATATTTAACTTGCTGCTATGTAGCACTTGTGGATCTTTTTTCAGCAGCTTCTGGTCTGTATAGTAATGAGTTAATAAGTTTTTTATTTTTCTTTCTTGTACGTTGTGATCTTGCAATCTTTAGGGCAACCTAGGAGACACCTTCTCCAAAGCGGGTGGAGTGTGTTTGTTAGTTCTAAGAGACTTGTTGCTGGCGACGCGTTCGTTTTCCTAAGGTATTTATGTATTTTACTCTCTTCTATTATGTCTATTCAAAATAAAGCTTAAGCATAATATGTTCTAAGTGAGTGTGCCTTTCAGAGGTGAAAATGGTGAATTGTGAGTTCCAGTATTTATGCATGTCGGTGTCGTTCTACAGCTTGGCATGCTGTCACTACAGGAACTTTGTTTACAGTTTACTACAAACCAAGGTTTGTGGGGGGTTTCTTTGGGCTTCATATATTGTGTTACACCTCTTTTTTTGTGCCTTTGGTGTATTCTATTATTTCAGATGCTATGACAAGAAAGTTTTTTCATCCAAGTCTATTTTATTCACTTTCTTATGCATCAAATGAATACATGACAGGACAAGCCCTTCCGAGTTCATTATTCCCATAACCCGTATATTGAAGTTCTCAAAATTAATTATTTAATAAAAATGAAGTTCAAAATGAGGTTCGAAGGTGAAGAGGCCCCGGAACAGAGGTATGGCTGTGGTTCACATCTGCTGGAAAGCTATGGCTAAAATATCTGAATATGCATTTTAATGCACTCATAGAACAACATACGATGTCATTGTGCATCCATGCAAGATTCACAGGCACCGTGGTTGGCGTAGAAGATGCTGATCCCAACAGGTGGCCTAAATCGAAAATGGAGAATGCCTCGAAGGTATACAGCATATCATGTGCTCGTACAATAAATTCTGCGAAGACCTACTCATGTTTCTATTGTTTTATTCTAGGTATGGTGTGATGAGACTTCTTCTGTGCCTCGCCTTGACAAGTTTCTCCCTGGACAATCGAACCTACCCAAAGTCATCCGGTGAATAATCTTCCAATATCAAGGACCAAAAGGCCAAGAACGAATGTGATTCCGTCTCTTCCAGATTCATCTGCTCATGGCAAAGAAGGTACTTGCAGGCTAGTGATTAGTTATATGGTCATATAAAATTTGCATCTAAAGTTCGTTCTTTCTTATAGGCATAACTACGGCATTTAAAGACCCCCCACAGCTTTTCATTTTGAAGAAATTACACCCTTGAGAACCAACTTTGCAGAGGTGTTAGAGACTCCTCAAAAGCATAGTGTATGGTCACCAATGCATCATGAAGAGATAAGAGATCATCCTATTTGTGCTCGGAAAAGATCAGGCTCAGAAAATTGGATACAATTGGGAAGGCTTGAATCCAGCTATATTGATATGCTCTCTGGTTACCGTAAATCCATAGAGTCACCTGGGATGTGGTCCCCATTCCTAGAGGGGAGTTGCTTGAGGAATCACCTTCACGATTTGGATGGTTATGCCGGCTTCCTGAACCAGTGGTCAATGATGCCTTCAACTCCTCCATTACAGTTGGAGTCGAATTCGAACATGGCTGCCAGACAAGCAGTTCATCCTACGGAACAGCACACTCAAGCACAAAATTTGGTTGTCGGGGGGAATTAAGCGTGGCGCATGGTAAGGGGGCTCAACAGCACCATGTACACTGGTTGCCACATGCTTTTTGGAGGTTCCAAAGCAGACTGGTTACAAACTTGGAAGGAAAACGGACCTCAAACTGCAGCTGCATCCCTTCCCGACTCGGAAAATGCCATAGGAAAACTAGGAAATGGAAACGATAACCTCTTTGGTTTTAACATTAGCAGTTCAACAGCTATAGATCCCCCAGATCAACCACAAAATGAAACATGAGAAACAATTTTAGATGCTCAGCTGGCAGCAGAATTAAGGTGGACAAGGTCGTTTGATTCAGAGCAGAATTCTGAGCCATCAAAAAGTGCAAGATCCATTCATTCTTGTCCTACCGAGAATGAGCAAGAGAAGTTTGACAACCTTGTCCGCAGCCTCTGAAAGATTCACGGATAAAGGCTCAGAGTAGTTCTTCATCAAGAAATTGCACAAAAGTTAGGTACCTGATGAATTTTGTTGCCTTCTTTTTTTTTTCTATAAATTTTTTTCCTCAGGAATTTTACCTCTGTCTAGCATACTTACTGACTACTAACTTTGTGACGTAAATATGTTTTTTCATGCATTCTCTGAACATAATATGAAGAGATTCAAGTATTGATTGATGATGCAAACTGTTTTGTTTCTTGATTTAGGCGCATAAGCAAGGGTAGCTCTTGGAAGGTCAGTAGACCTTGCAAAGTTTCGTGGTTATGATGATCTCAAAGCAGAGTTGGATACGATGTTTGAATTTCGTGGAGAACTGATGGGCCCAATGGGGCATGACAATAAGTGGTGGATCGTCTATAGGGATAACGAAGGCAGCATGATGCTTCTTGGAGATTTTCCACGGAAGTAGGACCATACGTTACGCTCTATTTTGATTTACATTCTAGATGGTTATTACCATTATGTTTAAGCATAATGTATGCGAAGGGTCTAGATACATATGACTTTTGATTTGTTCAGGAAGTTTTGCAGCATGGTCTGCAAAATCTACGTCTACACGTGAGAGGAGGTCCAAAAGATGAAACCAGGAGCCCTGAGTCAAAGAAATGGAGAGAAGCCATCTCGTTCTGAAGAAACATTAGCTGAAACAGACAAAAAGGAGCATGCAGCTGTTGCTAAGGATCATGCACACCTTCGTACGCAAAGGCGAACAGAGAATTGATAGGATCACTTCTATAGGTAATATCCCCTTGTTTCAGCAGAACTCACTTAATTTCTACAGTTTCAGCAGAACTCACTTAATGGCATCCGGTATATCCTACAAGAGTCCGAACTGACGCAACGTCCGGTCCGATGCACGCCATTCAATGACACTGAAAAATCAAGGGCATTTTAGCTCGCCAAGTATTTTCTGCCCCTTGAGCAATATTCGGGTAGGCGAGCCAAGATATTATTTGTATATGGACTCCATATCATTTGCAATACAAGAGTAATATAAGAAGATAACACATATTATGCTATATTAGTGTTAAGATGAAGTTGTAAAACTAAGGAACATACGTGCTCATTGGTCATGGAGTCCAACTCAAAACAAAAGATCTTAAGAACATGTGAGCTATTTTCCAAACGTTGCAGCTCACCTTGGGGACCACCTATATATAAATATTGCATATGACATCAAACAATAACAAGCAAATAAATACTAATAAGTAAATGTTACCTGTATGCAAGATGTACTATATGCCAATCATCATGAGGCAGGATGGTCCTAATCCTCGGTGCAGTGAATGGTATATGCTTCTACGTCCAATACTGCAGTATGATCGTACAACCAGAAATCTACGTCGCGCGTTTGTAGCTGGCCTAGCGCAGCACTTCCCTAACTATACATTGATTTCACATCAATATCGTCCAACAGTGGCAAAATAGAAAGGTATACTAACGCATCAGATGTATCCGTAAACAGAGAGCCAGTAATCAGCATCAAAATATAAGCTCTCGCATATTGCTCAACGACCTCCTCATCTGCTCCTTCTGGTATTACATCAAACTCTTCTAGGAGCCAAGCAAAATTCATCCGTCCCCCTTTCTCTTATCAGGCGGAGGTATTTTTCCCAACAACCTCGCACATAATTCATCCCACAACATTCCCATTGTATTACATATAACGGGCATCCCGTCTACAGGCAGTCCCAGTAATACTTCTACGTCCTGTAGCGTAATTGTACATTTTCCTACAAGCAGATGGAAGGTGTGTCTCCTGACGCCACCTCTCTATAAGAGCCGTGACCAAGGCCTGAGCGATTTGCATAAAACCGATCCACCTGAACCCGTATAAGCCAGCCCGCTTTAGATAGGGAACCGTGCGCGGATCAAGAGCTACTTGTTCGTGCATGAGAGTATCTAAACCTATGCACAAGGAGATGTGTAGAATCTACGGACATTGCATCTTCTGATCTGTGGGACACCTGGAGGTAAAGTACGGTAGGATCGATAGGTCGGAGATGGGTCCATCGTATCCTGCAAAAAAAAAAAAAAAAAAAAAAAAAAAAAAAAAAAAAAAAACATTATAAACAATAATCATAACAATAAGCATGTATAAATTACAAATATAAATATACGGGATAACTGAATGTATAAATTGCGTATATAAACATACACAACAATCCAATGAATAATTGTATACATTTCATAGTTTAAACAAAAAGCAATGATCATAATAAGCTTCCTTCAGATATATAAAATGCATATATAAACATACAAAAAAGAAAGAAAGATAGATATGTCAATATGCAGTTACTATTTTATAGTCATCTGAAATACAAGTACAACTGTCCGATATAAATAAAAAAAAAAAAACAATTCACTAGCTCTTTCTCGATAGACACTGTTTTGATTTATGTCCATATTGTTGGTACGTATGCACCAAGTATCTGGAGTCCCCAATCCATCTAATTCCTTAAACGTTGCGTTAAGGGTCTTCCTGTCTTCATTCTCCTTGCAGGATCGGGTATGTAGTGAGTCCGTCATGTCGAGGCCAATAGTGCTGGTCGAGAATGGTGTGAAATCTAGTTAAGTGCTCTTATAATACGTCACTAAGTAGAGTCAATGAACATAATCTTGTATGCGATGTCAAGATTTTTTTGATCGCAACTATGGGATGCGGGCACATAATATGGAATAACTGCCACTTTTGACATGTGCATTTCATCTCAGATATTACAACAGTTTGCAAGCACACATACGACAAATATCAATCATAACAAAATATATTACGGTAATATTTAGACACTTATGCCGAAATTATACATGTTTGTTGGCCCCTTTGCTACTTGTCGGGAAGCTACGGTACCCAGTCATGATTTCATGTTCGCCAGATTCCCGATCAAACAAGTAAATATTAATCATCCAAAATGGTCTAACATGATTTGCCATGAAATGAAGATTTTACAAACCTTGCTCATATCCCTAGACTTAGAGTTCCTGGAGCCGTAGGGTTGTATGAATTCTTGACCCAAACTGGGAGTGACCACTTGCATTAAAGAAACAAAAAAGATCTAAAAAACAAAAAAGAAACTACTGACCTTTAATACTCTAAATCAGTCTAAGAGACAAATAATACCAAACTACTGATTAGCAAAATAAAAGCTCAAATTGGATGCGGTCAATATTTTCGAAGAAACTAACTAAAGCAGGCTTAGTTGTGGATTCAATTGCAATAAAACTAACTGTATTTCTCCAAAGGCCCAGTGCTTTTCCAATTGTCGTAGCTGTCAAATCACTACCACCCCTGCCTAAAGTTGTCACAGTACAAGACTTCCATCCCTAGACATAGCAATGTTTCGTCCATTATTTTTATTAAATTATAGGAAAAAAAAACACGTATAGTATTGGGGATCACCTTTCCAAGAAAGCCTGAGATAACAGGAATTGCAAGATCCTTATTCCAATCTCCATGCAACTTCTTTGTGATAGCAAGATAGGTGGCGTCAAAAATGTCAGCATTTGTGAAGTCATCTGTGGTTATAAACCCAATATCAAATGCATCATACTGCATATAGGTAAGGTAATCCTTTTGTTAGTTAAAACCACAATGCAGCAAGCTATACTAGATAAGCGACTTCCTTTGTCTATGATAAGACTTTTTTTTTTGTAATATGATACATATATGCAATAGAACCGGTTATAAGCCGGTGTCACCTACGGGTTACCTATGGTCAGTATTTTCTACAATTATCTCAAAAAGCAATAAAACCTTCAAAGCATAGATAAACATAAGTTATTGGAGTTAACGGTAACCTCAAAGTCACCTATGCAATTTCAGAATTAACTAAATAGCATGGTTTTTTGTGCCAATTGGCACGACCTGATACTGAGCACCAGTGGTGGATCCAGAAATTTACGACATAGTTATCAGAATACTATATATTGAAGCAACCATAAACTTACGTCCGCGCCTAAGAAAAAAAAAGAACAACTATATATATCAGCCCCTAGATTCTCCGTACTCAGAAATTAGCCGCCCATAAATTCTTTGCTTAATGTTTGAGCTTGTAAAAAAAAAATTCTCGTAGTATTTATACTGGAGCTATTTTTACCACTACATAAGTGTATTTTGGAGAAACTTTCACATAAAGTTATAGACTTTGATAAGATCTACAACTTGCATATTCAACGTTTTTTCAAAAAAATGTGTCTAAATAAGTATTTTGAGACTTCAAAGTCTTAGTGAGTTTTAAAATCAATCAATTAACTCGCTGAACTTTGGAAGCTTATAATATCTACTTAAAAGCTTCTTTACTTTCAACAAAAAAAATATAGATCTCATCAAAATCTAAAATTCTTATTTTGAAAATTTTTCCAAAAAAATACTTTTAAAAAAGTGTTTTAAAATCAATCAATTAACTCATTGAATTTGGAGCCTTATAATATCTACTTAAAAGCATCTTTGTAAAAAACTTTCAACATGGAAGTTATAAATTTTTACATAAAAATATATAATTTCTATGTTAAAAATTCATCTAAACAAAGTGTTTTGAGGTGTCAAAGATAGTAGGTAAAACGGGGCTGATTCTACAAAGTTTAAATAATAGAAGGGTTAACTTACAAATTTCCCCAAAAAATAACAAAACTTGCTTCTGTGCGGGTTGAACTCACGACATATGCCTCCGTGTATGCCTTCGTTACTGCTGCGACAAGTTTGCCCAAACGAGTAACTGCGGACGCCTATTATATTTTGTATGAAATATATATATATAATATATATATATATATATATATATATATATATATACATGGACGAACCCAGTATAGTAGCAGGGGTGTCAAGAGAGACCCTTGCCCGCACGTGACACGGGTTCGAAACAGACCCGCATCACGAGACTATATATATATATATATATATATATATATATGTAAATAGTTTGTTTTTTTTTTTACCGCTGAAACGACGCCCCTCCCATTCCCTCCAAACCCTAATTCTCCTCATCCCTCTCCGAGCCTTTGCCTCTTGGCCTTCCCCCTTGACCTCCGTCACCTCCCTCCGGGACCGCCGCTGCCCGTCGCACGCTCGTCCGGGACCACTTGGTGCTTGCGCTGCATGCTTGCCGCTCGCTCGGTCCCCGCACTCGCTCCTCGCAATCTCCGACTCTGTGTCCACCGGTCTGCCACCACCGCGACACCGCCGGTCCGCACTCTCCCCGATTTTCGAGTCCGATTACTTTCGAATCGATATGATTATTTTTGAATTTAATTGTTATTAATTTGATTGATTAGTTATTACGAAGCTGGTTTAGATTTAATTGATGGAATGGTATTTGATTCAATTTTTGATCTTTAATTTCAGTAATAACATTAACAATATTACTTAACAAACTTCATCTAGTTCCTACGAAACCTGGCCCCATCTCTTATAAAAAAAATGAGGAAATCCAGGTCGGTTGATATCTAAACAAGGTTGAGTAGCAAAATAATCACAAATGAAAGCCAAAACGAATAGTTGGAAGCATAAGTTTATCCAACTTGACTAAGCCTCTACAAAAAGAATCCAAATGATCTAAAGAAATAAAAGAAGAAAAAGACGGTAAGTGTCGTCCCTTTGTGAAGGCTCGCAAACTGGGGCCCCCACGAATATGTTTACAGCCAATCATACACGCATGCGGAAGCTTGTAAAATGAGCGTATAGTTTTAAGACAAGACTTTTAAAGTATATTCAAACTTGTTCCTAATATTTTGAGCCGAGGTTCTAGACTTTTCGGCACAAAGCAACATCACGAGGGATGCGGTTCTCACCACATAACCCAACAAAGCCAGTTATAGAAGATCAGCTTGCCTTGGTCATCCTGCACCACACCCCCTATACCAGTCCGACCTGCAAAGTAGCTAGTATATCGACCTTTAACATATAGTATCCAGGTCGATGTAGCAGCCATCTGAGCCCCACGGGAGGTTTCGCAGCTCGTTTGCCAAAATGCAAACCACAAGAGATAGCAAAAACTGAGCTGAAACTTGCCTTTTAACATTTCCCTACCAGCACAATCCGACTAGCATCAATGCGACTAGCATTCAGAGACATGCCATTAGATTTAACATCATTGTGTTCTAACCAAATAGATTATAGCAAACAAGCCAGCAGCTGAAAACGCATAGAAAAGGAACCACTTGGAGAAATGCCACAGACATGCAAGAGCAGATCCCTTACTAAGCACCATAGTCGGGTGAATTCCCATACAAGGCTGGTAATTGGACCAAATTTGGGCTGCTATAGGGCAAGAGAGAAACACCTGTGAAGCATTTTCTTGATGAGATTTACATAAATGACATCTAGATACTAAATAGAAACCTCTGCACAAGAGATCTTCATCAGTAGTTGACAGTGCCTTATGCAGTAATCTCCACATAAAAAAAGAGACTTTTGGGGGAAGCAAAGAATTCTAGATATCTTGCAGTATACTATGCGAAGATTGAGTTTGTCTTACCGTGTTCCAAGCAGTCTTAAGAGAGAAAAAACATTGGTTACTCGGTTGCCATAACATAACATCCATATATGAAAGTCCAATTACTGTTTTGTTGATTTCTGCAACAATTGGCTCTGGTAACACTTTCTGCAACTTATCCTGAAGCAAATTCTTATCATGATCCCAAAAATCCTTAACAAAGTAATTAGCTGGTGAGATGACTTGAAACCTTGTCCCAAGAGCCTCATTGCCTATCCATGCCAAAAATCCACATTTCCTTTGACATTTCGAAGCTGGTCCGGTAAATACAATGCTTACCCCGACCATATTTGGATGCTATAAAATTAGCAAATCAAAGATTTTTGAGCTCGAAAAGTTCACCAAAGCTTCATTTCCATGGCCTGGACAATATCCCGAAGCCCCCCACACACCAATATCCCCTTCATCCACCGGAAAACATAGGTGCTTCCATGAATGCCAATGAATACTATGTTCAGCTGACCCATTCCAAAAGAACCTAGGAAAAATTGATTCAATTGCATGCATGATAGATTTAGTTGGTGCAAGTGCATGGAAAAGATGAGTAGG
>MJHO01000281.1:0-73301 GCA_002076135.1 Xerophyta viscosa
TCTCACTTCAAATCTTCTCTTGAATCGACTATGTTCCATCACTAGATAACTGATCTCATTTTAAATTTTTCCGTGAACCGACTGTGTTCCATCATAAGACGACTGATCTCAATTTCAAATTTTTCCTTGAAACAACTGTGATCTATCATTAAACAACTGATCTCAATTTTAAATTTTTCCTACAACCGACAGTGTTCAATGATAAAATTTAAATTTATCTTTTGCCTACTGAACTCTATTGCAAGATGGATTTCATTTTTAAATCTATCTTTTAGCCGACTGTGCTTTACATCGAGATGACTGATCTTATTTTGAAATCTTATATTTTAGCTGACTGTGCTTGACATCGAGACGATGAGCTTATTTTGAAATCTATATTTTAGGCGACTTTGCTTTACATCAGATGACTGATTTCATTTTTAAATCTATCATTTAGCCAACTGTGCTTTACATCGAGATGACTGATCTCATTTTCAAATCTATATTTTAGCCGACTGTGCATTACATTGAGACGACTGAGCTCATTCTGAAATATATCTTTTAGCCGACTGTACTTTACATCGAGACGACTGATTTTATTTTTAAATCTATCTTTTAGCCAACTGTGCTTTACATCGAGACGATTGATCTCATTTTCAAATCTATCTTTTAGCCGACTGTGCTTTACATCGAGACGATTGATCTCATTTTTATATATATCTTTTAGCCGACTGTGCTTTACATCGAAATGACAGCTCTCATTCTAAATCTATCTTTTAGCCAACTGTGCTTTATATTGAAACGACATATCTCATTTCAAATTTTATCTTTAGCTGATTGCGCTGCACCGCGAGGCGACAGTCTCATTTCAATTTTATCATTAGCCAACAGTTCTACACAGCGAGACGACAGATCTCATTTCAAAATTTAAATCTTATCCTTTAGTCGATTGTGCTATACTACGAGATGACCGACCTCATTTCGACATTTCGACGGTACTTCTGGAAATCAAGGCAGTTATACTCAAATTTTCTCCCTCTCCGGATAAAATGTGTTATCTCCTTATCTTTGTTCCCTACTTCTCCGTAGGATTAAACAAAGAGGGGCAACTGTAGACACACTATTTTGTCCGGGTTATCGTCCCGATTTTATTCGAATAAACTCGATTAAGCTTAAAATATTGATTCACATGATTAAAATTATTTTTGCTTAATTTGAGACTATTTGGACGCATGAGATTGTTTAAAATTCTATCTGGGCCGCGCACGAACGAGAATTTCTCGCGACAATCGAAAATTTATACATGAGGGTCAAAATTTACCAAACTATATAATGAAGGTCTCCAAGAATGCAAGTTCCTTGGAGGCCTATTTTGCAATTTATGAAATAAGTGAATTTTTCGCGTAATATGAGGAAAGTTCTGATTTTCGGCTGACTGGAGAAGGAAACGTCGCGCTCGCGCGCGCATTTACGCCGATCGTTCGCCTCCCCCCGACGCGTCGCCCACGACTGCATTAACGCCGCAGTATCGACTGCGCGAAGCGGTGCGTTTCCGCTAGCCGTAGAAGGCTATAAAACGGCCGAAAAATTCGATTTCGGGAGGGGCTCGGTAAGAGAAGAAGAAGTCGTGCCAAGCTCGCGAGACCGTGCGAATCTCATCCTTGACCTCCAAAGACGCTGCCAAAGTGATTGGAGAAGCTTCGCGGAGCTGGCCGACCGCTCACTGGAGTTAAACTTCAATTACGGCCGACCGCTTGCAACACCAGGTAAACCCTATAATTTAAATAGTTAATCAATTTTAACAATATTTTTTTTTTAATAAAAGAAGGCTCAAAATATTAAAACATTATAAAATTATGGTTAGAGTGAGGCGATTTAACGATCTCTACACCTTAAATAAAATTTTAAAATATAAAATTAATGATTCTTAAAAAATCATTTAAAAATAAGGTTAGAGTGAGACGGTTTAACCGATCTCTATCCCTTAAATAAATTTTAAAATATAATAAAAATTAATAAATCATTAATTCATTTCATAAACATCTTTTGGGCTAGAATGAAGCGGCTTAACCGATATTTAAGCCCTAACTAAAATTATTCTAAAAATAAAATAGAGCAATGTGGTTAACTAAGCTCTGAGATTAAAGAGATGTGGTTTATCCGAACTTTACATCTCTAAATATTTTAAAAAATGGGCGATGAAGAGGAAACGGAAACGTTGAGCCCAACTTAATAAAAATCAAATTTTCACACACACAAAAATAAAAAAACAAAGAATAAACCGAAACATGCGGAGTCAATAACATTTAGTTTTACAATTTTCTAGCATTATCACATACATACATACATTAGCTGTAATATAAACAATCTCGTGCATAAAACGATAAATCTCAAATTTTGAAATATAAGCCATTTAATTAATAGTACCCTCTTCGAAGGGGCGCTGTGGAGGTGTCCGTCTTTCCCACACGTAACCGACAACAAAGCCAAGAATCTTCACGTGCCTTTTCTGGTTTCCTAATTTTCCATAAAAATTAGGTGGTGACTCCTAAAATTTTTAAATCGTTCCTCGCCTCGTCGCGAGGGATGTCGTCAACAATTGGCGAACATATTTTGTAATAAATACAGTTTTTGTTTACTTGATTATGGTTATTTGTTTATTTATCGCATCGTCATATTTGTATGTTGTATGAATGCATGTGATAAATCCCATGGACAAAGGCAACAAAATTAGGATCATGATTGTTGATCATGATAATTGGACATAATGTGTTATAAATCTAAGTCGAGAATGTTCTTAGTCATAGGTGCATTGAGTAGGGGCTCAATGTCATTGGAAAGACTAATACCCAGCTTGTTTGCTCATACGATGAGAGTAATGATCTAATTACTATGCGTATAGTCGACCCTGAAGCAAGTGCGTAGGTGCTTATTGGATGAATGAGTTCACTGAATTGACTTACTCGAAGAATACCAATGGAGTCTGTCAATGGTAATTTTCAGTGTGTTATGCCTTGATCCTTAGACTTGAGATTATCATAGTATATTATATGTATACAATTTATGCTTTAGTATTTTCCGAAATGTGTCTCAGCTGTACAAGGGAACCATCTAGTTATAGATAGTAACGCATGAAGATAAATGATAACCAATAGAGAATCTGTCACCTCCTATAAGGAGGAGACATCATATGTGTCTTTGAATAGAACTAGCTCAGAAAATCCTTGGCCGAGGTACGATGTAAATTAAGAAATGTTCTTAATGTCACAATAAGAGCTAATCTATTAAGACAGATATATATGATTGAGCAATATTAGATTTTGACAGATATTCATCCCTTAAGCTCATTCGGGATGTTAGAAAGGAACAGAATAATTATAGGACATAAAAACTATTTAGATAAAGATTTCAAGTGATGAATATTGATAATCATACCGTACGGGTGGTTATAGTATGTTGCTAGACGTCAACTATGATATGTGAATAAATATAATTAATTGTTTGAATTAATTATTTGTTAATTAGTTGAATTAACAATTTATTCACTGCTGGCGTGGTAATGAACCTAATGGATCACACGCAAATGAAATGCGATCGCGAAAAACCGAAAACCTGATCATGAGGGGCTGTTTTTGCCAATGTCCAATATGTTGGACCGAGAGTTTGCAAAATACATGAGGGCATTTTTCGTAAAATGGCAAAAAGTGGATTTTATGTGAAATACATGAAACTATATATATGTATGTACAATATTCTTCTTCGGCAGAGAAAAAAAAAGGAGAGAGAGACGGCGCCGACTGCGACGAGGAGATACGCTACGCCGCTAGCACGGTGAACATCTTCTCCACGTCCGGTCGTCCGCCTCCACCACCTCTCCTTTCGACGTGCGATGCTGGTGAGATACGGCGGCAAGCTTCAGAACCGATCTTCGGCGTTCAGTGAAGCTTCCAACCGATTGCACAAGCCTTCCTGCTTCGACAAACCTCCGAAGCTCCACATCTCGGGAAGCTGACGGGGACGCTCCACATCTCGGGAAGCTGACGGGGACGACGCCAAGCTCAGGCGGTCAATGGCATCTCTTCTCTACATGCAACTGTTGCACGACCTGCGACGACACGCGTTCCGGCGAGTTGAGGAGACGCCAAGTGACCGGCGATTAGAGATTGCGCTGGCGAGGATCAACGGTGAGGCGCGGAGGTTGAATGGTAGCGACGACTGCAAGCGGGGAGAGAAGAAGAAGGCACTGTTCACCACGGGCTGAGTTGGATCCGATCCAAAGGCCCAATCCGGTTTTAATTAGATTAAATCGGATTTCGATTTCGCGAGCGTCTCAGCGTGGACTAGCATTAGAGGCCGGGTACTTTCGCGGTTCAATTCATCAGAATCCGAGGATCATTTAATGGCATGTTCGACCGCCAAGGTATTTCAATAAACTCGTACTGCAATTAGAAGCTTGATAGGATCGTGATAAATTAATTAGATTAATTTTATTATGTCATGCTTATTTTACATGCTATGTATGGATTGTGATTATTATAGTATGCCAATGTGATCTTGTATTCGAGTACACGGGGATTAAGTTTTAAATTTTTAAATTTTCGCTACGCATCTGATGTGTTTTTCGACCCCGATAACCCAATACTTTTTTGGGCATAATGGGTCCAACAGTACTACATCAGGTAGATCGAGCAAGTTCACTTTAGTCATGCTTGTTGGGCCATAATAGGGGCATTTCAGACCAAGAGACTAATAGCCCTAACAAAATGGGGTGTCTACATGTATCAACTTCAATATGTTTTGTCAACTAGTAAAAAATAGGATTAGATGCAATGTGAGAAGTTATCACAGTACATCGTTGATGTAGTGGTTTGGTGAATTGGGAATAAGACTCACAACGCCGTGGAGATGATGAACGCAAAGAAATCACAAAGCACACAGAAATTTACGTGGTGCAGCTGCGATGCCTACGTCCATTGTAGGGGAGTGCACTCTTATTACTGTATAATGGGTGAGATAGCCGAGTACATCCTACTTTAGGCTGAGGGGATGAATACCTTATATATTGCTCGGTATTTGCCGCCCCTAACCCTAATTTTTCTATCCCTTAACTTAGCAATTGAATACAAAAAATAAAAAATGCTAACTCAAAGATCTTTGTTGCTGTTAACGGCCGCTGGACCTCTAGATGCGGCCCATTAGTTTAACTCCTTCTGCGGTCACTTGCGACTTCATCATAAACCCCACAATTCAGAAGACTTTCACTGAAAGTGTTTCAAACTGTTACTCTTGGTATTTAATCGTGGCCTCCCCCTTCTTTAGTTGTTCCGTGGCTTTTATGTAGGCCTCCGGTTGCGAGTTTGGTGTTCTCCCGTTGCGTGAGTGCTTGCGTTCACCCTGCGGACTGTTCTCCCCTAGCTTGCTTTAGCTATTCCAAGTATGAGCAGAGCTGTTCTCCCTTTCTGGTGTTCTCCCTGATCACTGGATAAAGTGGACATGTTTATCGCCCTCTGGTGCAACTTTCTTCTAGCGTTCATCCGCTCGGTTTCGGTGCTAGCCCTTCGTCCATTAGTGGAGCTGGCCGTGTCCGCTGTGACACCGTACCTAGCTGCTTCCTCCGTTGCTAGTAGATATTCTTGAAAAATGTTGCGATTTTCCCATATATGTTGTATATCGTCACCCTACTTGTGGTTATTCTCCTATGCGCAGTCAGTTCTTCTTCTTCTTCATCCCGAAATCTTGTTTCGCGCTTTTCCTTCTTGATCTTCTTCAATGGCTAGCGAAGTAAAATCTGGCTGTGGCAATCTTGCCTATGCTTACAATGTTTGGAGTACCTTTACCGAGGTGGAAGAATTGGAGTTTTGCCGTTCCGGCCATCTCTCCACGAATATCGGACCCGGCGGCCAGATACCTCTGACCTTACTAATCAATCGCGGCCCGGTGAATATTGCCTTTGTGTCGGCTATCTTCTTGCTAGTGTCGGTTTTCCCTTCCACTTGTTCCTGTCTCTTCTGCTCGCTCGATAATTGTTACCCCTACCTAGTTGATACCCAACCCTTAGAGGGCTGCGATTGGTTTTCTTGCCGTTTGTCGGTGGGTCAATGAGGGCCCATCATTAATTTCTTTCACTATCTCTTCGATTCATCAATGTCGAGATGCCTTAGTTCTACTTTATTACCCGTTACAAAGGGCGCCCAATCATTGTCGGTTACCCTAGTGCCATAAGAACTAGAGGGAGATCCTCCACTCTGCGAGGGCATTCTACCACTTCCTCTCCTGCTGCTAACTCCTCATCGGCCTCTATCACCATCCGATCTGCTTCCCCCTTGCCTGAGCAAAGGGACTTGTAGGATTTGGGAGGTGATCCGCTGGGGAACCTTCTCATCTTGGTTGCCGATTTGACCTCCCTCGCCGTTGCTGAGTCTGACGGGACGATTGCTTTTGCTAGGCTGGATGTAGGCACTTTGTTCTCGCAGTCCCTGTCAATGCCTGATGTAAGTGATTCTGTTTCTCTCCCACCTTATTCTATGGCTAGGGCTGAGCATTACCCGAACCTAACCCGAAAAACCAAACCGAACCGACCCGTATAAAGCCAAAATTTCGGGTTCGGTTCGGGTCCGGTTCGGTTCGGGTCGACATTTTAATAGTTCGGGTTTATATAATTCGGTTCGGGTTCGGTAGTCGAATTTCGGTTCAGTTCGGGTTGGACCCGAATTATCCTAGCGAGTCACATTTTAGTTAGTTTTCGTTAGTTTTATGTGGTATTTTTTCTTTTTAAACAAAACATTAATATTACAACTATTCGGGTCGACCCCAAACCGATCCGAATCCGAATTGGTATTGAGTAAAAATAATTTTTTTTATTATTCGGGTCAACCCGAACCAACCCGAACTGACCCGAATTTTAGTCGGTTCGGGTCAGTTCGGGTTGACACGAAATTCGGATCGGTTCGGGTCTGAAAGTATTCGGTTCGGGTCACCTTAAGAATTTCGGTTCGGGTCGGTTCGGTTCGGGTCGGTTCGGTTCGGGTCGGTTCGGTTCGGGTTGACCCGAATGCTCAGCCCTATCTATGGCTGACCCCCACCTTCTGTTGTAGCTTCTTCTATATTTGCTCCTTCATCCCCTACTCTCCTCTCCAAGAAGGGCCTTCGAGCGTCCTCTGTTTTGAGGGGGTTGAGTTTAGAGCCTCTACCTCCCAATCCTCTATCTTCTTCCTCTGGTTCATCCTCGTCTTTTGTTACTCCTCCTGCTTTGCTGCCTTTAATCTATGTTTCCCATTCTCACCTCCATCAGCGTCACGGTGGAGGTGACGCCAATCTCCCATGGTTCTGACACCATACCGCTACCGCCTACTTCCTAGGGTTTTTTTTTGCGACTTTGACGGCGCCGGAGTTGCAGTAAATGCTTTGTGTTTGACGGCAAAATGCATCTCGAAACGACGATTCCGAAAAGGTAAAGAACGTTCCAATCCGACCACCTAACGTAAAGTTATGGCATTTTAAAGATAGCTATATTTTATAATTTTTGTTCTTTCACATGCAAAGTCGGATTCATGATCCGTCGGGTTCGTTGGAAAGCCTGTCGATCTCTCTTCTAACTGCTTATTTTATGTCTTAAACTGAATCATACACGTAAAGATATCGTCTCTGAAAATCGAATTGCACCTTGTTCTTGGGTGTTCTGAGGTATTATGTGGATGTTTTGGGGTGTTCTTAAGTATTCTAGAGGTGTTCTCAAATTTCTGGAGTTGTTTTGGGATGTTCTGGAGGTGTTCTCGGTGCGCCATTTTTGGGCTGTTATAGAGTGTTCTTGGATTTTTTGAGTTATTTTAGAGTGTTATGGAGGTGTTCTTGGTGTGTTTTGGAAGTGTTTTCAATGCACCATTTTTGGACTATTCTGAAAGTATTTTGGGTGTTATGAAGGTGTCGCTGGGTTGCACGGGTTCGAATGATGTAGCACATCATATTTTGCTATTTAATAATAAAAGCATTTTTGGCGAATCGGGCCCCCCCTTAATTGTTTATTGGGAACAGCGCCCCCCTAATTAATTTTGGCCAAATCGCGCCCCTTTACGCTGAAAAATGACAAAAATACCCTTATCATAGTTTTTCGATCATAACTTTTTGTATACTACTCCAAATGAGCTGAAATCGGTCCCGTTGGAAAGATATTTGAATTATCTTTCCCATGGGACTCATTTCACTGCATTTAGAGCTCGGTACAAAACGTTATGTCAAACATACCGAATCAGCGTCAAGCTGCTACGGTATTTGACAGTGTTACGGTATTTTTAGTATAACTTTTCGTATATAGCTCCAAATGAGATGAAACTAGCCCCATTTGAAAGAGGACTCAAAGAACATTCCAACAAGTATAAAATAAATACTAGGACATGCCGGCGAACGCCTGCGAACACCTGCGAACACCCGCGAACACCCGCGAACACCTGCGAACACTTGCGAACGCTTTTTCTACATAACGTTTGGTATACTACTCGAAATGAGACGTAATTAGTCTCGTTTGAAATATATTGAAGTTTGCTTTCCAATGGAACTAGTTTCACAGCATTTGGAGATACGTACGAAAAAGTTATGTCAAAAATACCGAACCAATGTCAAGCTGCTACGGTATTGGATAGTATCTAGGTATTTTTGGTATAACTTTTAGAAGAGAGATCCAAATGAGATGAAACTAGTCCCATTTGAAAGAGGACTCAAATATCTTTCTAACAAGTATAAAATTAATACTAGGACATATCAGCGAACACCTGTGAGGCCGCAAATACCTACAAACTCTTTTCTATATAACTTTTCGTACATATCTTCAAATGTAGTCAAACTAGCACCACTAGAAAGATGACGCAAATATCTTTCAAATGGGACTATGTTTATCTTATTTGGAGGTTTCTACAAAAAGTTATGCAGAAATGTGTTCCCAAGTGTTCGCAGGTGTTCGCAGGTGTTCGCGGGTGTTCGCGGTGTTCGTAGGCGTTCGCAGGTGTTCGCTGATATGTCCTAATATTAATTTTATACTTGTTAGAAAGCTATTTGAGTCCTCTTTCAAATGGGACTAGTTTCATCTCATTTGGAGCTCTCTACTAAAAGTCATACCAAAAATACCGAGATGTTGTCCAATACCGTAGCAGCTTGACGTTGGTTCGATATTTTTGATATAACTTTTCGTACATATCTCCAAATGCTGTGAAACTAGTTTTATTGGAATGAGAACTTAAATATATTTCAAACGAGACTAATGTTATCCCATTTGGAGTTCTCTACAAAAAGTTATGTAAAAAAGAGTTCGCAAGTATTCGCAGGTGTTCGCAGGCGTTCGCGGGTGTTCGCAGGCATGTCCTAGTAGTCATTTTATACTTGTTGGAAATCTATTTGAGTCCTCTTTCAAATGGGATCAGTTTCATCTCATTTTGAGCTATATACAAAAAGTTATACTAAAAATACCGAAACGCTGTCAAATACCGTAGTAGCTTGACGCTGATTCGGTATTTTTAACATAACTTCTCGTACGGAGCTCTAAATGCAGTAAAATTGGTTCCATTGGAAAGATAATGCAAATATATTTCCAACGGGACCAAGTTCAGCTCATTTGGAGTACTATACAAAACGTTATGTAGAAAAGCGTTTGTAAGTGTTCGCAGGTGTTTGCGGGTGTTCGCGGGTGTTCGCAGGTGTTCGCGGTCCATGTGGGATACCGTGCTTCGCAGCATTGTGCGTTCTCCAGTCGGCACCTTATCGTCTCCTTAGATCATTTCTATCTAACTGTTTGAAAATGTTCATTTTTGAAGTCTTTTAAAAAATGCGGACCAGTTTCATCTCATTTTATTGAAGATATATACGAAAAGAGTGATTATACTAATAAAAATAAAATACCGAACTGCTGGTCAAAACAAATACCCTAGCCCCAGCTTGATGCTGATTCGGTATTTTTGTGACATAACTTCTTCGTACAGAGCTCTTAAATTGCACAGTTAAAATGGTTTCCATTGGAAAATTAATTTCAAATTATTATTCCAACGCGGACCCCCTAGAAGTTTCAGCTCCTTTGGCAGCAAACGACCATAGAAAAAAAACTCAGCAGAGTCTATATCAAAGAAGAGTTATGTAGAAAAGCGGTGTTTTTGTAAGTTTCGCAGGGGTGTTGTATCGTTCTTCTCAGCGAGGTATTTGTCTAAGAGCGTTCGCGGCATGTCCTATGTATTTATTTATACTTTTTGGCGAAAATCTCTTTTGATCCTCTTTATTCAAAATAGGGACCAGTTCCATCTCATTTGAAGATAATTATAACCAAAAAGGTTTATACTAAAAATACTTGAAAACCCATATCAAATACTCGTGAGGCAGCTTGAGCTTTCGGTAATTCTTTGTTGACATAACCTCTCGTACAGAGCTCTAAATGCAGTGAAATTGGTCCCATTGGAAAGATAATTCAAATATCATTCCAACGGAACCAATTTTAGCTCATTTATGGATAACGACAAAAAAGTAATAAAAGTTAACAATATTAAGTATACAAAAATCTATGTAGAAAAAACTGTTCGCAAGTTCCGCAGATGTTTGTTCGGCGCGTTTTCGCGGTGGGTTGTTTGCAGGTGTTCGCCGGCATGTCTTATTAATCATTTTATATTTGTTGGAATGAGATTTGAGTCTTCTTTCAAATGGAACTAGTGTCATCTCATTTGGAGCTATATACGAAAAGTTATACTAAACATACCGAAACGCTGTCAAATACCGTAGCAGCTTGACGCTGATTCGGTATTTTTGACATAACGTCTCGTACAGAGCTCTAAATACAGTGAAATTGGTCCCATTGGAAAGATAATTCAAATATCTTTCCAACGGGACTGATTTCAGCTCATTTCGAGTAGTACACAAAAAGTTATGATTGAAAAACTAAGATAAGGATATTTTTGTCATTTTTCAGCGTAAAGGGGCGCGATTTGGCCAAAATTAATTAGAGAGGCGCTGTTCGCCAATAACCAATTAAGTTGGGGCCCGATTCGCCAAAAATGCAATAAATCGGCCCCCCCATAAACAATCTACAAAAACTGAGCAGGTAATCTTATTATTTTGTGTATGTTTGTTGTTTTAGTTTTAGTTTTCTACACCAGAGTTATCTTATGAATATATTTTGCAAGAAGATATTATTGCAACTCAACACAACCTAATAAATCATTTTTATTTATATTTTTCTTAATTTTCCACAATAAACATTGTGTCAGCTTTCTTTATCTTAAAATTAATTACATGAATATATATATATATATATATATATTATTTTAGTTGACAAAAAAAAATGTTTGTTCAAATATCTTCTTAGGTTGTGTTGAGTTGCAATAATATCTTCTTGCAAATATATTCATAAGATAACTTTTGTGTAGAAAATTAAAACTAAAACAACAAACATAAACACAGTACCCAGATTACCAGCTCAGTTTTTGTAAATTGTTTATTATTAAATAGCAAAATATGATGTGCTACATCATTCGAACCCGTGCAACCCAGCTGACACCTTTAGAACACCTAAAATATCTCCAGAATTGCCCAAATGGCGCATCGAGAACACCTCCATAACACCTCTATAATACTTCCAAACAACTCTATAAATTCGAAAATACCTCGAGAACATTCTAAAACACCTCCAAAACTCCCAAAAATATTCTAGAACAGCCCAAAAATGGCGTATCGAGAACACCTCAATAACATCCCAAAACAACTTCAGAAATTCGAAAACACCTCCAAAACACTTCCAAAATATCCGAGAACACTCCCAGAATATCTCAGAACACTTTGACTTTTGGAGACGATATTTTTACGTGTATAATTCAGATTAAGACATAAAATTAGAAGTTGGAAGAGGCTTTCCAATGAACCAGACGGATTATGAATCCGACTTTGCATGTGAAAGAAAAAAAATTATGAAATATACTATATTTACAATGCCATAAATTCGCACTCGGTGGTCGAATTGTGACGTTCTTTACATTTTTGGAATTGTCATTTTGAGATGCATTTTGCCATCAAATACAAAGCATTTGTTGCAACTTATCGTGAAAAAAATCATCGTCTGGTGCCTCAAAAATTCTTTTAAATGTTCTAACGTTTTTCTAATATATCTTAGAAAAAATATTTAAAATAATTCATTTTTGTTGCCGAATGAAATGTGATTTTATTTAGAGTGTTGCGAGAAGAGAGAAACTAGAGAAAATTAATGGATGTTTTTTTACTGAAAACTGCAATCAAAAGAGAAAAAAAATAGAGCGCTTTATCAAAATAAAATACTGGAGTATTTTGGTCATTTCACAAGCTAAATAAGCACATATATGCCAAATCAAATTAGGGGCATATATCTGTAAAATTCTAAAAAGACGGGCACAAAAACACAAAACTAGTTTTTATTTATATGTTATATAGTTTGAAGATGTCAAGTGGCATCTTCAATTTTTGCCATTTGTCACCTTTCGAATTTTTCTTTGCATCTTGCATATTAACCGAGCTTGGTTGGCTTGCCTTGCGAGACATTAAATGATTCGGTCCATTAATCGCATTCTTTAATTTACAACAATCCAGCCTAAGTGAATCAGTTATTGATATCTTTAAACCTGAACATAATCACAACGAAAGCCCATCAATGCGAGCGCTTAACACAGATGGTCGCTTCGGCTTACCCCTTCTCAAACCGCCCCCTTCTTCCTCATATTCCTTATTAATAGTTGATCTCCACCGCCTCCATTCTAGTCCGTCCGTCTCTGATCGCCAGAATAATCTACCTCAGCTAGGTGGACGTAGTAGCCTACGGTGCTGATGATCAACAGCATTGCCGGAGGGCCGTTCCCGGTGCCAGAGCTCGAAAACGAAGAAATTCCAGGTTTTGTTGAGTAGAAAGAGGACTACTCGAGTCAATCGAGTACCTCATTGGAGGATGAGAGTAGTTATGTTGAAGAGTTGGCGAAAGAGATGCCGAGCGTAGAGGAGACGGAGATGAAGGGAAGGCAGCTACCTATTATGATTAGAGGATTCAAATATTTGACCAGAGCTCCAAGGTGTTCCAGGTTCTCAAGAAATGTGCTCAATATCCAAGCAGACAAATGAAGAAGGTCGTTAATTCGTTACTAGCTAGGAAGCAACAAACCAACTGTTATCATGTACAGCTGACGTTGGATAAAAAGGACCGTCGTGATATAAGTTTGCGAATATGTAAAATTAATTTGGTTACAAGTTTATTCTAAACAATATGGAATATTTTGATATGACTATAGTTTTATCTGCATATACATATATGTAGTGGTTATGCGGATATTTGGCTTTTATTTTAAATCTGTCAGGTACTAAAAGAAGTTTGACAACGAAGGAATTGAAAAAGAGATGAATAGGAGAATTAGACCTAAAAAATTTGAAAGAAACAAGTAGAAGCCGAGACGACCATGTTTTCTAGAGCTTGCTTTTTCTTGGTTCTATTTGTTCTTTTTTAGGTTTTTCAATTTGCAATATCATCAAACTGCTTAATTAGAATTAGAGAACGAGCTTAGGAGAATAGATGTGCCATCAATGTTTATTTGATTCGTCCAGTTATTCTTCATAGTCTATGGAAAATGAAACGGAGAAGCATAGGCAATTCACCGGTCTGTTCCGATCTTCTTCTTTTTTTTAAAAAAAAAAATTATGTCATAAGGTTAATTTTTTAGATAACCAAGCACACTCTTAATGCTAAAATTAATAGCAAAAGTAAGAAATAGGACATTTAGATTTATAATGAGTAGTCCAAAAGTTTCAATATTTGATAGTCGAGTGGGTAAATTCAAATTTAGTTTTGTAATGATTAGTTTTAATTTTCCGATGTTGGATAGTCGAATTGGCAAATATGTAATCATATAAAAGCCCCACTTTCCTAGCGAAGCTTTTAGTCCGCGCGTTAACAACAAATGATGATTTTACATCTTTGCAACCATTGCAACATAAATATATCCTTTAATATAGTTTAATTAGTTTAAACATAAATAGTATTTAACTCAAACATTTCTTTACACCTATCTGAAATTTATAAAATTAATAAAAGTTCAAATAACTCTACTTTGATTCAAAGGAAGGATGATAACATAGATGAATTTAGGTCAATGCAGGATGATTTCCATAAACAGACCGAGCCTTTGCTATTTTCTTCCTTTTCTGCTTATGCAGAGTGTAATCCCGCCATGTTCTGTTTACATTCTATTTCTATTTTTTAAATCAAAGCCTCCACACTCTCCTCTCAAATATGTTTAATTTTCTGAATTTAATTTTCAACTGACCTTCATCTACTTTTAGTGACTATTTATTTGTTACTTTTCGTAAATTTATGTGGTCCTTTATATTTGCTCATATGTATCAAAACTGTGTCTGATTAACAATAATATGTCATATTTAATAAAATATTATGATAATAAGTTCATATTATAGGACCCGTGCTTAGCACAGTTTATCACTAGTTAATTTGGTAGCAATATAAATACAAAAAAGTGCCTACTAAGGTAAGAGAAACAAAGAGGTCATCCACTATAATAGTGTCAGAAAGGTGCAGTATAACTATCAAATGATAAAAACACACAAGAAGCAAATAGAAATAATACAACAACTCCATCGAGAACTAAAGAAACACTCAAGCACATCTGACTAGTTCACTGCAGAACTAGATAACTTCATTATAAGTTCGAATCCATCTGTAAAAATTTTCGCTTCGTTATCTTTAAAAAAAACTTCATTACAATATTTCTTGTTTCTTTTGTTATTTTATGGAGAAAAAAAAAAGTCTTTTTGGAAGATTTGGTATCAGCTGTGCTTTAATTTTTTTTTTTTTTTTTCCTTAAAAAAGCATCTTTTGCCAGTAACCTTGCTTAATCCAGATATATTTCTATAATTATATTATTATCGGATGAGGCATGTACGCCTTCGCAAAACCCTAAATGATCAAGCCCCGTTCATTAGCATTTGGTATTAATTTTCCTGATTACGTTAATTGAGCAGCTTCAGTTACGTAATTGTGTATCTAACTCTCTGTTAAAGTTGCAACATAGATTTCCGCAGAACTACATTTTTTTCTTTTTCCTTTTTTTTTTTTTTTTTTTTTTTTTTTTTGTTTTTAAGAATCAGCCGTCAATAGATGATTATGCTGATAATAGTGAAGTTCGTATTGTGATACAGTTGGAGCTTGACTGTAGCTTTTTTTTTTGTAAAAAGATTACACTATAAAAACTTTACGGATGACAACGACTCAGATTTTATAAATTGATTAGTCTCGGTTTTTTTATCTCTTTCAAGCTCCAGCTTTTTTTCAAAAAAATATTACACTATAAAAATTATCTCTTTTGATCTCTTAATCTTTATATATATATATATATATAATATATATATATATATATATATTCTAAAACTGTAATGTACTAGAATGATTTTGGATGTTATACTATTTATTAATAGCTGATTAATAAGTGGTAACGATAAACATATACCTGGAAGCTAAGATGATTGACTGTGATTTGGCAGCCATAATCAAAGAGATTGAGTGTATTAATGTCTCTTTGCTGTTAAGCAGTCACAGTAGTACCAAACTCCATTTGTTCCTGTATTGAACAATCCATCGACCATTTAAATAATAGAACACGAACACACACGTTAGTTTGTTAAAACATCTTTGCTAGAGAATATTGTTGCTTAACGAACATAGTTTCAATTTTCCTGGTCAACATTATCGTGCACAATTAGATAAGATGTTCGTGCGGCATATCAGTGGATGAAATAATTGATTGATGGAAATGTCCGGAACATAGTTTCAATTTCCTTGTAGCGCTGCTGGCACAACAAAAGATCTACTAATTTGCGGATTAAAAAAATAAAATAAAAAAATTTTTAAGAGTATTTTTTTAAAAAAATATTTAATATAGTAGTTAAGATTTTGATGATATATTTTAATTTTATTTTAAAAGTTATTCTAAAAAATATTTCTAAATATGGGGCTTCAAAATTTACAGATTTGAAACGGTTTTTGAAAAAAAATATTTTTGTTACCTATTAAATTTTAGAATTTCAAACACATTAAATATTAAAATTATAGATCTCATTAAAATATATAATTTTTATATTAAAAATTTTTCTAAATAACTTTTAGATTTTTTTTTTATTATTATATATATTGGTGGATTTTTGGAGGTGCAGGTGGCGTCAACAAACATTTTCCTTTCCCTTGAGAACTTTCAAACATTTATTAATCGATGAATATTACCGGAACATTTGAAATAACACATAAATGCCAAACTCTCATGAATATTACCAGAACATTGGAAATCGCACATAAATACCAAACTCTAGATTTCGGTATTTATGTTCTGTAAGCTGGTAAAGAACCGTAAGGCTGTGTTTGGGAGAAGAATGGAAGGGATGAAAAGCAAGGAGGAAAGAATCGGAGGTGAAAACTGTAAATATTTCTTGTTTGGATAGCACGAGAAAGAGGGGGGAATGGAATCGCCATGGAAAAAATTTCTGTGTGACCCATTTAAAACTGTCACCCCATGGTTGGAGATAAAACAAGGAATAAATGCATTTATCTAGAAATTGACTTAGATACCTTTTCAGTTATTTTGCTATATATATATATAATATATATATTTTTTTTTTTTTTTTTTTTTTTTTTTTTTTTTTTTTTTTTTTTTTTGAGATAACGAGGCGAAACCCTTTCCTGGGTCTCCGCTAACTCGCGGACCACAGTTTTCTATGCACATTTATGACTGAAATATAATCATAATTTAATATATATCTTATTTTGTTTTTATTCAAAATTAACTTTCTCCCTATTTTTTTTCCTTATTATCCAAACAAGTTAGAGGATAACACTTTTTACTACTTTCACTCCACTTATTTTCGTCCATTCCTCTTTTCATTTTCTCCACTTTTTTTTCATTCCACAAACACAGCCTAATAGAATCCTCAGTCATCAACTGTCATAAGGATTGTCAAACACGAAGCTGATGTTGCACTAGTTAAGAACCCTAGTAGAATGCAGTCCACTTATCGTGGTCTAATTTTGCCTAGCAGCAAGTTATGCATGACAAAAACACGGGGATACAAAATATGATATTGCATGATATTTAATTTTGAAAATAGGATATTGCCTGCACTAAAAATAATTTACATCAGCCATGGTTGACGATGAGATCCATACTAAGAATACAAGAATGATTAGTGGCGGCACGGAGAGTCAAAGCTGGATGGGATGCATTCCTGGCCCCTGGCGGTGGGGAGACTGAATTTGGAAAGAAGATACATGCAAAAAGTAGTACTAGATATTAGTGCAACGCCAAGAGAGGAGGTGTGGAAAAGAGCCCACACACGGATAGGGAGGGTGGTTGCTCAGTCGCGACGCTCATGTAACTGGACAAACATTCGCATCAGCTTCTACTTATCTCTACTCATGTTAAAGTCCTGCCCAAAGCATAATAGAGATAAAATATTGCTAATGATAGAAAAAGAGCTTCAGTTTTTCGTTCTATTGTTGCGCTCTAGGCTAGATACCAACCAACCAAAAAAAAAAAAAAAAAGGGAGCAGCATATATACAATTCTAGGCTATACCAAGCTCATGAGGATGTCTGTTAATCCTCCATTTGGCTCAAATAACGCGGAAGGGGTCAGGGTGGTGTCCGATTGGTCAGACGAAGAATTCCTAAGAATAACTTGAGTTAGCATAACGAAGTATCATTCATTTTGCTAAGAGGCTTAAAAATCTCTCACTCGTAAACAGAGATTACAAACAACAATATATTATTCATATACAAGATCTACAGTTCAAGTACTTTATTCAAACTTGTTGCAAGCACTACTAGAGTTGGTAACCATATTCTATCATATATATATATATATATTATATATATATATATATCCATTAACATACTGGTAATGGTTTGCAAGTGCTAATTGGATCTCAAAGTCTTTCTTTTATCGTTTTGTAAAGGTATAATAATAGTTACTTCCCAGCATAACTTGTCAACTAACGATATACTGCTGTATCTTCTACATATGGTCAGAAAGAACGTCTTGTCACAAAAAGATACCTTGAGAAACATTAGTTGCAGATGATTTGACTATTTCATGTCCTTGAGTTAAGCACTGGGCAAGTTCAAACTTGATTAATTCTTCTATGTTTTGGTAATTAATGTAATTAATTATGAATTGCATAAAGTAATTATCATTTGAATTTAGAATTGTTAAATTATCTGTGCATGCTAATGTAGAATTTTTTTTTTTTTTAAATAGCTAATTTAACATCCTAACGCCATGATCTTGTTTCACTTGGGTCGTCCGGGAAGATTTTGAACTTCCGCTATGTGCGCACCTCTCTGGTAACCCAACCGCACGTTTGTTAAGGTGTTCAATCCATATCTTGAAACATAATCCTACTTACCTAATCCAGAAGTCAACCCCTCAATCAGAATAAAAATTAAGCTCTGCCTTTCTGGCTTCAACTTCATATTCATAAGCAGTACTAATTTAAACCTTAGTGTACAACAAGTATCATTTGAATAAGTTGTGTTCTAAACAAAATGAAAATTCAGGATTACGATTTCAATGTTGAGAAACGATTATATAAGGTGATGCGCGCAATCCTGTAAACCTCCAAGGCTATACATTAGTTCATATTCTACCACAAATATCGCTTCTATGGCTTTCACAAAATTTTCCCTTCTACTTATCCCGATACTCATCATCCTCGGTCTCGACGAACGCTCAAAGTGGAGATGGGTTTACAAAGACAAATGCCCTGGGCGAAGCTATAGTACATACAGAAATGGGCTAAGTCCTGAAAGATTGCACCGTGCCTTTGCCGGCCTTTGTTGAGGCTACAATTCCACGACTGCTTCGTTCAAGTATTGCATTATTCGCTTTGTCATATACATTATTAGCTATTGTCGTCTTGTTACAGAATTTTGCATGCAGGGTGGGATGCCTCTTACTGTTGAATCTAGGAAAATAGCAGTGATTTGGTCGAGAAATTCCACCCCAAACCAAAGCCTCCGAGGATTTGGTGTCATTGATGGAATCAAGGAGAAGCTTGAGAAAGCTGTCCAGGCATTAGTTTCATTGTGCAAACATTGTTGCTCTAGTGGTAGAGAAAGCTGTTCATTGTGTGAGTTTCGTAGAAATTTTCTGAACCACCAGAATTTTGAAGGTTCTAATTGAAAACTGATACATATATTTGCTCCAGAATGGAGGACCGTTCTATGAAGTACCTACTGGCAGGAGAGACGGAAGAAGATCGAACGCATTCGATATCCTTAATAGCTTGCCTCCTCCCAACTCCACCATCGCTACTTTGAAGAGCATGTTCCTTCAGAAAAACCTTACTGTTAAGGACTTAGTTGTTCTATCAGGTATTCTCGTGATAATTTAGAGGGTGTTATCTCAACAAAACACATAGGGAGCTACACAAACTTAAAAAGTTTTTTTGTTTGAGGGCCCCGAATTCCAGCATGGAGCTAGGGCTCTGCTCGCATAAAGCCCTCACCTGACCCTCGTAGGAGGGCTCTTGGGAGTACCTCGTCGCACGCAAGAGGGTGCATGCACACGTACTCACCAGTGCAACATTCACGAATATGCGACTGGAGGAGCTGAAAGTCGAACCTACTGCAGTGAGGTTTCCTGAGACCCCCTAGCACTGCGACATATGCACCTCACCCACCCAAATAAAGTTAAATGTTAAGTCTTAAATTTTCAACAGCATTCTCCCAGCTAAAAGATGTTGACAGTACATCGAGCGGGATAGAAGCATAACAGTGTCTCATTACAGGATCGGAAAAACTTAATCCAGATAATTAAGCCTAACTACTACTTTAAAGTTACATGATTAAGTCTAACTTGTGCAAATACTTTTTACTAGGTGGACATACGATTGGAACCTCACACTGCTCATCGTTCTCGGACCGGCTTTATGGGAACAAAGGCGTCGACAAGTCTCTCGATAAATATTACGTACCCAAGCTGATAAGCAAGTGCAAGCCAAACGACCAAACAACTCTGGTGGAGTGGATCCAGAGCTTTTCAGACTTCGACACAAGTTACTACAAATTGGTTGCCAAACACAGGGGACTCTTACAGTCGGATGACGCTCTACTTCATGATCCAGAAACTAAAGCATACGTCGAACGCCAAGCTAATGCTTCCCCGGAAGAGTTCTTCAAGGATTTCGCAGAGTCCATGGTTAAGATGGGAAATATTGAAGTTCTCACCCGTGAGGAAGGTGAAATCAGGAAGAAATGTGGCTTCCGCAACTAGAAAGATATTGTTTTTCATGGTCTCACGAGTTGTAATAAACATAAATTTTTTTTTTTTTTTGTTCTTCTTTCTAATTAAGTTTGGTCTCCGGAGGGACTAGGTTGCAATAAAGGAATGATACAAAATCCTCAAAATCACTGTGTTATTCTTTTCTGTAATATTGTAAAGTTTGTAAAAGCAAATGATCATTTCTCTAATGGCTTTTCCCAAACATTTGTTTCTTTATTTTCTACACAAATAGAGATAACGAAAATGTAAGTAAATTTTGAAAGTAATATTAGGGTTGTGTAATTGATATATCCACGCATCAACATTTTATTTTTGTCATTATTTGTCAATACGCTAAGTCTAAGCTGCACTTTAGATAGTAACAGGTTAGACTAACATACTGACTTTTTTTTATGGAAATGCTTTATCCATCCATTGCTGCATGGAGAGCTATTGTGCTGGGATTGGGCATGCTCGGCGTGATTTTGTTATTCTGTAAAATATATACTTGCTTGTCTTTATATTTTGGATCTTCTTAGACCGATGGTCATACATAAATAGTTTTTTTTTTTGGAAAATGGTTGTGTACATCTACCCTTCTCATACCACGTCACTACGGAATTCATGATAGGATATTGATGGTTCGGGTTAGTAAAGTTTTAAGAATCAGACAGTAATGGACGGAGAACAATCACAAAACACCAGATTTACGTGGTTCGGCGAATATGCCTATGTCCACGGGAAGGGAGAATGCTCTTTTCACTATTAGGGTTGAGTGAAGATACCGAGTACAAAAGGTTGCAGTGTAGGGCTAGATTCTAGGTATTTATACATTAAAAATTCGCCCCTAAAATGCCTTCCCCTTAGTTAGGTAACTGACTCCTTTTTATATGGTATACCGAGTCTTCGCGTTCGGCTGCCATAAATATTTTGGTGACGCCTTGGTCTTAGCTTTTTGCGACTCCATCATAAGCCCCCTAGTTTGGAGGATCTTTATGAAGGTTTTTCAAACTGTCTTTAAGCTGGTAGTGTTCTCCCGCCTCAGTTTATAATTCTGCTGTTGAGCTATTCTGTATAGTCTTAATGAGTGTTTAGCGTTCTCCCTCGGAAGTATCAAGTCATTCTCCCCAACTAGTGCAATTCTGGACCGTTCTCCCTTTCTTGTCATTTTCCTCTGCTCTTCTGTACCGACCGTCGATCCATTCCCGATCTTTTAATTGCTTGCAGCGTTCTTCCTCTACGGGCTTCGTTCTCAGTGGTGGATACTTAGCGTGTTTACTGTGATGTTGCTAACACACAGAGATCCGTGTAACCACCGAAGATATTCTCGAAAATTGATTACGATTTTCATCATCATTGTCATTAAAGCTGTTATATTCTCCCCCTCACGGTTACTTTTTCGATATTTATTGTTCATCTTCGTTCTTCGTCCTCTCGAATTCATTTCCCGCGCTTCTTGCTTCTTCAGTTTTCCTCCTCCGTTGAGCTTGTTTCAATGGCGTCTTCTTCTCGTGCTGGTCGTGGAGGTATTTACCACACCAGAGTACTATTAACGAAGAAGAGATATCTGCATTCTATCGCTCTAAACCGCATCCCTGCCGAGTATCTGGTTCGGCAACCAAATTCTTCCGATCGGGCTCACCAGTCTCGGGCTTTATCGTAGGCCAATAATATCCTGGCGTATCACCTTGGTTGAGAGCGTTCGGCCACTGATATGCATTCTGCAATCTCCACTGTATATTTCTTACAAGACGCCTTTTCCTTGCTAGTATGTAATGCATTTCAATAGGGGACGGGCGAACGCTCGCTTATATAGCTGGCCTTGGATAATTGTAAATCGCATGACTCGTTTGTGAACCCTCTCTGCCTCTCACTTGTCTTCCGGCAGGACACCTTTATTCAGGAACAGGGTGATAGGGGTTCGTCTATGTACATAATCTCAGCTCTGCCTTCTGGGATAGACCATTTAGTATCCAGATAAGAGCATTCTAGCTCTTCCAAGAATATTCGTTGTGGGTAAATTCCCACGGGGAGGTAGCTAGTTTAGATAGTGTGTCCGCTAATGTATTATGTGATCTGGGAATGCGTTGTATAGAAAGAATGTCGAACCTTTTAATGCTTTCCCGAGCCATATCCAGGTATTTTGCTAACCAGGATCTTTTGCTTCGTAGACGCCGGCTACTTGATTCACTACCAACTCGGAGTCTGTTCTTGCCTCCAAAGTTTTGACGCCCAGTGCCTCTGCTAGTTTGATTCCCGAAATTAATGCTTCATATTCAGCTACATTGTTTGTCGCAGAGAATTTGAATCGCAAGGCATAATCCAGGCGGGCCCCTCCTGGACTGGTTAAAATCAAACCTGCTCCACTTGCCGTGTCTGTGGCGGATCCATCGGGTATATAAGTACCATATTTTTAGTACTAGTGTTCTCCCAGAGGTATTCGCTGGTTGATTCATCTCTGGCTCCCCCGCTGATGAAGGATCCGGGAGAGGTGTTATGGTTTCCACTAGGAAATCCGCCAGCACTTGTGCTTCGATGGCTGGTCTGGGTTGATATTGGATATCGTACTCGGATAACTCAACTGCCCATTTGACCAGTCGGCCTGAAGCCTCTAATCTTGATAGGATGTGCTTTAGCGGGTGGTTGGTTAATACCTGAATAGTGTAGCCCTGAAAGTACAGTCGGAGTCTTCGGGCGGAGAATACTAGAGCTAATGCTAGCTTCTCATATTATGAATACCACGTCTTTGCATCTCGCAGGATCTTGCTGACATAATATACTGGTAACTCCATTCCGTCCGCCCGCCTAACCAGGACTGAACTCACCGCTGCTGGTGAGACCGCTAGATATAGGTATAGATTCTCCCCTGTTTCAGGACTGGAGAGCACTGGAGGTGTTGTGAAGAATTTCTTTATGTTATCAAAAGCGTTTGACATTCGTCATTCTAGACAAACATTTTATTTGTGGTTCCAGGCCATCCAATGGTGGCTGCTTTCTTCTTAAATGTGGAGAAGAATAGCTTGCATCATTTCTCAGTTTGGATACGAATCGTTCCAAGGCTATTATTCTACCCGCCAGCCGCTGTGCTTCTTGGATATTGGTTGGAGGAGGCATATTCAGTATGTTGGCGACTTTCTCCGGGTTAGCTTCGATCCCTCTGCTGGAGACCATGAAGCCTAAGAATTTACCCGAGGAAAATCCGAATGAGCATTTCTCCGGGTTCAAACGTAAACCCGCTTTCATCATGAGGTCGAACGCTCGTTGTAAATCCTGGAGATGATTTTCTTTCTTCCGGCTTTTGACTAGTAAGTCGTCCACATATGCCTCTATTGTTTCTCCCAGCTCGGTTCTAAAAATGATATCCATTGCTCGCTGGAAAGTAGCTTGGGTATTTTTCAGGCCAAAAGGCATGACTTTATAATAAAAGGTGCATTTCTTTGTAATAAAGGCAGTGTTCGACGCATCTTTCTCGTTCTTTCTGATCTGGTTGTAGCCACTATAGGCATCTAAAAAAGATAATCGCTCGTATCCGCACGTAGAATCCACCAGATAATCAATGCGCTGCAAAGGATAATTATCCTTTGGGCAGTATTTATTTAAATCGGTAAAGTTTACACACATACGCCATTTGCCATTCGACTTTTTAACCATAACTACATATGCTAACCAGGAAGTAAACTTGGTTTAATCAATGAATTCCGCATCGAGTAGCTTGTGCACTTCGGCCCTTGCCGCTACATTTTTCTCCTATGAGTAGCTCCGAAGCGGTTGCTTGAATGGCCGAACGCTAGGCGAAAGATGCAACAGGTGGGTGGCGATTTTTAAGTCCACACCAACCATGTCCGAAGGCTCCCAGACGAACACTCCCGCATTTTTCTGCAAGCATTGCTGCAGCTTTTTCCGCTCCTCTTCTTTCAGTGTGGATCCTACTTGGACGATTCGTCGAGGTTCTGTTTTACTTAGAGATAGTTTTAACATTTTTTCTACTGGTGCGCTCCAATCGCTTTGCTCTCTGGGATCGATCTCCACATTGGCCGCTATTTGAATGGATTTGTTCTTTATTCCCGACACGAAACATCGTTTCGCCGCTTGTTGGTTGCCTTTAACTTCTCCAATCCCGTTTTGTCTTGGGAACTTCATTTTCTGGTGATACGTGGATACTACCGCCTTGAGGTCATAAATTGCTGGTCGGCCCAAGATCACATTGCATGGCGAGCTAGCTTCCACTACTACAAATGATATCGGGATAGTGTGTTGTCTCAAAAATTCTCCGACGGTGCCCCAGAGTAGTAGGACTCCTTTCGGAGTTAACGATTCGCTAGAGAAGCCTATCAATGGCGTGCTGCAGGCTTCTAAGAAGTTGGTTGTTAGGCTCATGGCCAAAAATGCCTCCCAAAATAGTACATCTACTGCGCTCCCACCGTCTACTAACATTCGTTCTACTCATGCATCCGCCATAATTATTGAAATAAGGAGTACATCATCATGATGCAAAGAGACGGTTGACAGCCTACTCGTCGCGCTGCTGCGCGTGTGGTGTGTGTGACAGAGGAGTCGCCACCTAGATGTTTATAGGAAATTTAGTAAACCTACTGGTCTTTTAGAGGTTTTAGGTTCGTTTACATCGGTTACGAGTTAGGAAGGTGTTAGGCACCTAATGTCGTCCCTGAATAAGGTTGCCTTATCTTTTGATTGTTAATATGATATGGTTTATCAATTATTATGCTTAGTTTAGAATTTGTTTAATTCGGGGGATAATTTTATCAGTTGCAGGAGAATCCTCCTTTGATGTTAGTCGGGCAGAGAAACCTCTCCCTGATTAAATTTTTATATATATTATTTTTGAATTTTAACAATTTTAATCATTCGTGTTGTTTTGCGGGAGAATCCTCCCGACGGATTAGACAGATAGAGAAACCTCTCTCCGATTCATTATTTTATTATTCTTGAATTTTATAAATTATTTATTTTTTATTATAATATGTTCCGAGAGAATCCTCACGAAGGGGCTTAAACGGGTAAAGAAGCCTCTTTCCGACTTATATGTATGTGTAATATATTAAATATTATTATATATATTATATATATATATATATATATATATATATATAATATATTTATACTTATTAATTTAAATTTTACGAGATTCCTCCCTGAGAATTAATGGGATATAGGAAGCCTCTTACCGATTTATTTACATCTTATTACATGATTTTCTTCAATTTATTTAATTATTTATATTTGAATCTTATGTGGAAGAATCCTCCCGATTTAACTTTAATATTTATCAAATTAATTTATTATTATATTTTAAATATCATTCGGAAGAATCTTCCCTATGGGTTAATCGGATAGAGAAGCCTCTTTCCGATTTAATATTATATATTTTTTTAATTAATTATTTACTTATTTATATTTATAATTTAATAATTTGCGGGGGAATCCTCCCGGAGTTTTAACCGATAGACAAATATTTTTAATTATTTGTGTTAAGATATTTTATAGAAGAATCCTCCTAGAAGATTATTCGGGATGAGAAACATTTTCTCGAATTTTATATATTTTTAATTATTTATATTTAGTATTTATACGGGAGAATTCTCCCAATTACGTTATCCGACACGAGAATCCTCTTCCCGATTTATCATTTAATCTATTTATACTTATATTATTATTTGTATTTTTAAGTATTATACGGAAGAATCCTCCCGATAAATTATCCGGATCGAGAATCATCTCCCCGATTCATTATTCAATTTATTTAATGTCTTTTGTTATTTATATTTTAAATATTAAATGGGAGAATCCTCCCGATAAATTTTTCGGGTCCAGAAAACTCTCCCCGATTTGTTATCTAATTCATTTTTCTTATTTAATTTATCAAAATTTAAAATTAGAAATCAATTAAAACTAATTAAACTCGATTTGGGTCCCTATTGGGCTGGGCCGGACCAAGTCGGTCCGGCCCGCGGGCCAAATTGGCTCGCGCCCAGGCGCTACGCGCCTGGGCCGGACTCTAGCTGCTCTCGGGTCCACGCGCGGGATTCAATCCTACGCGCGACGCGACCGGCTCAGCCGGTCGTCGTCGCTGCGAGCTCGTAGCGGCGACTGCCGCTGGCCGTTCGCACCGCCCGAGGGTGCACCCAGGGGTTTTGGACCGTCCTGAATCCAACGGAGATGTCAAAAATGGTGTTCGGAGCCTCGTTAGGCGTGTTTCGAGTCTACGAAGTTTCGGCCGCTTATCGGCGCCCTGCTCGTTGACATTAAAATATGTTTTCCTAAGGTTTTCCGCCATGCTGAGTTCAATGGCATCATCCAAAAATTTTTTTAACGTCTCGTTTTGGAGTTATACGCGTGGTGCACTTTTGTATATTTTTTTTGTTTTTATTTTTCCGCCGCCGGCGTAGCCACGGCGGCAAAGTGTGGTTTAGGTCGTTAGTATATGCTTATGAGATGGTTTTTAGGAGAGTTATTTTGCGTTTATAGAGGTGTTCGTGTTTGAGTAGACCGTAGCGTCGGGGAGAGAGTTATCGGCGAGTTCCGGCGACGGCGACGTCGGAGTCCGGTTGGGCGTCGAGGTTGTGTTCAGTAAGGCAGGGAATTTGGGAGGGGTTGGAGGTGCGGACGTGGTTCTTCTCCCTCCCTCTCTCTTTCAGCAGTACCTCTCTCTCTCTCTTGATCTCTCTTTCTCTCTTTTCTCTCCACCTTTCTCCACTCCACTGCCTCCTTTCCTACCCCTCCCCATGGGTATATATGGAGGTTTTGGGTGAGGATGGAAGTCAAAGGAGCAATTGATGGACGTGTGGTGATGGTGAGGGGTGGTATGGTGGATGAAGAAAAAAATAAGAGGGGGGAATGGTGGCCGGTGACTAAGGGATCCCCCCCTCTATTTGTTTGTTTTTTTTTCATTATTATTATCATTTTTATATGTTATATAGATATGTGTATATATGTGTGTTGTAGTGTTGCATGTATGTATACATTAGGTATCATCGCATATATACACATGTACGTGCGCATATTTGCATATGCGCGCATATTTGCGTGTATATGTATATTCGGATATTATCACATATATATGTGTTATCACGTGTAAACATATCGCGAAATAAATTTAATTAGACTTAATCAAGCCAATCAGGCATAATCGGGCCTAAATGGACTTGATTGGGTCGATCGATTTGGGTCAAATTTTAATTGTGCTTCATGGGCTCTAATACATGCATTTCAGTAGCGCGGACTGTCAGTCTGGACAAAATGGGGTGTCAACAGTTGCCCCGCTTTTTCTGATCCTTAGCATAAGGATCGGAAAAAGATAAAAGTGACCCACATTTTGGACGATGTGAAATATTTTCATTTGTGTAGTGAGTTTGTTTAGAGTTGGCTGCACGCTCTTTTCTTTTCGTTTTTTTTTTTCCTTTCTCCTTTTTTTTTTTTTTTTTTTTTTTTTTTTTTTTGGGATTAATCTATCGATGACCAAAGTGACCATGTAGCATAGTCGCACTGAGAGTGAGATTTGTAGCTGGTAATTATGAGACGGTCGTCTCACGGCAGTTGTGTCAATAGAGTGCGGTCGCCTCCAGAGTAGGGTTTGGAATTTGTTCTCAAGAGACAGTGGTTTTTTGACAAAATGACCCTAGAGTGCAGTGTCCTCCAAGGTATGGTTTGAAATTTGATAATCATGAGACAGTGGTCTCATGATGAAAGTGACCATAAAGTGCAATGGCCTCCAAGGTAAGGTTTAAAATTTGATAATCATGAGACAGTGGTCTCATGATAGAGATGACACTACAGTGCAGTAGCCTCCTGGGTAAGGTTTGGAATTTGTTCTCAAGAGACAGTGGTCTTTTGACAAAATGACCCTAGAGTGCAGTGGCCTCCAAGGTATGGTTTGAAATTTGATAATCATGAGATAGTGGTCTCATGATGAAAGTGACCATAGAGTGCAATGGCCTCCAAGGTAAGGTTTAAAATTTGATAATCATGAGACAGTGGTCTCATGACATAGATGATCCTAGAGTGCAGTAGCCTCTAGGATAAGATCGGATCCCTAGTGGTATGTCTAACCTTCAGGAATCGAGGAGTAGCGTACGATTTGAATCTCTATAGCTCTGTCCAGGCTTCGGGAATCAAAATGCATTGTAAAAATTTGAATCCCTATTGCTCTGTCCCGGCTTCGGGAATAAAAGTGTATTATATGATTTGAATCCCTATTGCTCTGTCCAGGCTTCGGGAGTCAAAATGTATCATGTGATTCGAATCCCTATTGCTTTGTCCAGGCTTCGGGCAACGAAATATATGTGATTTGAATCCCTATTGCTCTGTCCAGGTTTCGGGAATCAAAATACATTGTAAAAATTTGAATCCCTATTGCTCTGTCCAGGCTTCGGGAATCAAAGTGTATCATATGATTCGAATCCCTATTGATCTGTCCAGGCTTCGGGAAACGAAACAAATGTGATTTAAATCCCTATTGCTCTGTACAGGCTTCGGGAATCAAAGTGTGTTATATGATTTGAATCCCTATTGCTCTGTCCAGGCTTCGGGAAACGAAATAAATGTGATTTGAATCCCTATTGCTCTGTACAGGCTTCGGAAATCAAAGTGTGTTATATGATTTGAATCCCTATTGCTCTGTCCAGGCTTCAGGAAACGAAATATATGTCAAAGCTAGTACTGACTTCGGCGAATTCTAGAGGCCCATACAGTCCTAAGAATGTAAAGTATCGTTTTATGATTCAGCTCGAAGCCCGTTCGGGCTTTTGAGAGAATAAATTATGTGGTTGTTTTTTTTTAGCATAAATTTTTGAATTCGCGTGGTTTTCAAAACTATGTAAAAAAAAAAAAAAAAAAAAAAAAAAATCATATGCCTCTTTTTTTTTTGAAGAAAATTTATGCAAAATTATTTGTTTGAGAAAATCATGTGTTGTGTATGCTTTGGGTCGGCGTCGACGTCTGTCCACTACCACTGCTCCTTTTATAGTCCTTCGTTTGGAAATTCTTCGTCTGAGAAAATTCTAACTGACCTTGTCTTTGTGTGCCGGTTGATTTCGGGCTGACGCTTTTGTTGATATGCGTTTTGCCATAAATTAAATTTTTCGGCAGAAAAATTTGCCCCTGTATGGCAAGCTGAACTGGTTTTATTTTTGTGCCTCTTTTCTTGATCAATCAAAATTTTCGTTGAAAATTTTGCCCCAGTTTAAACAGACGTGTGTGGTCCAAATTTTCTGACGAAAAATTTTGCCCCAGTTTGAGCATGTCGCTTGCTTCATTATTGGTCCTTTTCTCATTCATCAGATTTTCTTTTTTTTTTTTTTTTTTTTTTTTTTTTTTGTAGAGTGACAACAATTTTTACGGATCTCATTGTTTCTTTTTTCTAGTAAGTCACACGAAATTTAAGTCATGCTTATAGTTTATCATAATATGAGTTTTCTAATTTTCATGAGTTGCAAGTTATAGTTCATTACTTTTCATTTTGAGAAAATATCCTTGATCTGAATCTCAAAATTGGAAGTATGTAACTTAAGAAAGAATTTTCTTAAATAGCAAAATGACCCCTGTATAAAAGGTAGATTTTGAAGAATGGGATTCTGAGTTATTGGCTTAATCAGAAAAGTGGATACTGGGTTATTGGCTTATATTTGGAAAGTGGAGCTTGTAGATGATATGGCCTATCAGAAAAGTGGTGTTCGGAAGGAGAGAATGAATTTATGTGAATCCTGTAAAACGTAAATTCGCATATGTATAATCTGTGGCAGAATTATTAAATCAGAAAAAAAAAAAAATTCGCATTCTTTTACGCCCTATCAGATTTTGCCTAGGCCGTCCTTTCGGTTTTTTAACCTAGCGGGCCTTTATTTTATTTCATTTTTTTCGTTTGCATTTCCATTCACATATACGACTTTGAATTGATGGCGTTGATGAAGCTGCTAACTCTTCTTGAAATTCTGCCAAGTCATTGTTATGTTTTGGAAATGATTGTTTATGTTCTGCGTCATTCCCTTTTTCTCTTTGTCATTTTCACTCTTAGTTTTACCTGAACACGACTCTTAATGCTCTGCCTCTAGGACGGAAGCACCACAAGTACATATTCGAATGCTGGGATAGCTTATCGAACATTGGTACTTAGAGTCTTCAGCGTGTTCATAAAGGTCTTTCTTTCCTCTTTTTTTTTTCTTTTTTTTTTTAAAAACACGACTCTTAATGCTATGTCCCTGAGATTGGGACAGACGCACCACAAGTACATATTTAGAGCTTTTATAGCTAGCCAAATATTTGTACTGGAGTCCTTTTACCGTGTTTGAAATGTTTTTTTCTTTTTTTTTTTTTTTTTGACAAATGACATTGCAATCAGACTCTCATCCTTGCTGATCTTGAAGACGTCAGTTTTTCAATTTCCCTTAGCGTTGGGCATGTGAAATGAAAAAAGCAAGATATCTATTATTTTCCCGTTTTTGTTCTCCTTTTTTTTTTTTTTTTTAGGAATGCTAATTTTCATTTCTACATTATTTGAATGTGTTTCACAGATTACAAAGAGTTCATAAAAAGCAATGTTATGGAGAGTTTAATGATGATTCAAAAGAACTGGAGCCAAGTTTAGCTATCAGAAAAATTCTGTTAAAGTACATTCAGAAAAATTTCTTTCCAATCTAGAGTAGTCTGTTGAAAAGCAAATTACCAGACTTGCTCAATGTAAAATACAAAATCATATGATGATAAGTAATAAGCTAAACATTCAAAATCTTTGTTGACTTAGCTAAAATTGGAAAACACGGAGAGTAACATTTGTTCCCTGTATCATGCAAAATAGTGCTTCTTACAGAAATCACATTTACAATAAACTCAGAGCGGATTCATCCATTTCTACGAGGACTAATGCTCCGCCTGAAAAGGCGTGTTTCACTACGTATGGACCTTCGTAGTTCGGTGCCCATTTGCCGCGATGGTCAAACGCGACTGGGCTTGTCTTCTTGATTACTAAATCACTTCCTTGAACGCCACTATGCCACCTTCTTGTTAAATGCTTATTGCTCTCTGTCAATAGGCTTGGCCATGGCCATAGCTATAACATTTTTCATCTATGAAGATTAAAACTGATCATTCGTTTCCAATCCACTCTTCTTCGTCAAGCTTTGTACAATAGGACTCGAGAGACGGGATTTCTACCTCAATCGGGATGACAGCTTCGACCCCATATGTTAGGGCATAAGGAGACGAGCCTGTAAAAGTTCATTCCGTGGTTCTGTATGCGAACAAAGCATATGGAAGTATTCGTGCCAATCCTTACATGTCATAGTCATCTTCTGAATAATTTTCTTGAGATTCTTATTTGCTGCCTCCACCTCTACCATTCATCTGAATTCTTAAGGGAACGGATTATGATGACTTGATCTTAAGTGTGCAAGAGTTTGTTGACCATCTTATTATTCAATTCGATCGTTGTCGGTGATGATGCTTTCCGCTAAAGCCATATCGACAAACAATATTTGTCTTCAAGAATCTTGAACCACACTTTGGTAAACGCTTGAATATGAGCTGCCTCTACCCATTTGGTGAAATAATCAATGGCAACTAGGATGAAGCGATGACCGTTGGAGGCTTTTGGATTGATCGGTCCGATCATGTCAATTCCCCACATAGCAAAAGGCCAAATCGGGACAAAAACATTAAGGTTGGTGGCCGGTACATGTATTCGGTCTGCATAGATCTGGCATTTGTGGCACTTTCTGACATAATCAATGCAATCTGTTTCCATGGTCGACCAATAATAACCAGCTCTCATAATTTTTTTAGCCAGTATTTCTTCCTTAGAGTGTGACCCACCAACTCCCTTTCATGAATTTCTCTAATTCTTTGTTGGGCTTTCACTCCTTTAGACACCTGAATAAAAGTCCCATCGCATGATCTTTTGTACAAAATCTCTCCACTGAGAAATACCCGCGGCTAACGCGGATAGTTCTTTGTTTGTCTCAGATGCTCCTGACAGATGACTTCCTGCTTCTAACGTACTGTAATATGTCGAAAAAACCAAGGCTTGTCTTCTTCTTCTTTGCTCAACCAAACAATATGCTGATTCATCTGTGATTTGTACATTCTGTCTCTCCCTCATCTCCAAATGCATCATAGCAATCGAGTGGCCAAGCACAGCCAATTGATTCCTCTCCTTTTGGATATGATTCAAAACTGAACATCCTCGAACTTATTCCACTAGAAATCCTCAAGTAATCATAGTAAGGGATGACTTTGGATCTCGGGTGATTCCATCTATTTGCACTTGTCGGATGAATCAAGTCTGAGTCTCTAGTATACCTTAAGATTTGACTATCAAATCTAATGCAAGTCTTAAAACCCATGCACATGCTTCGTATTCTGCGACATTATCGTACATTAGAACTTCAGTTTTCCGCCGAAGGATATTGCCTTCCCTTTCCGGGGATACGAGGATAGCACCGATACCCTTCCCAGATCTATTTAGAGCTCCATCAAATCTCATAACCCAAGCTTCATCATCCAAAGTGTTAGTGTCATTTTTGAATGTTGCAAATATTGTCTTTCATCTGGAATTCATACTAGGCAGCTCATAATCCATCTCGTGGATTTGATTAGCGAGAGTCAGCTATGCGCTCCCTTTTACAGCTTTCTGGGTCATATAGATAATGTCATATTGAGACAGCAAAGCTTGCCACCTAGCAATGCAACTTGTCAAATATGATCGTTCGAAGATATACTTTATGGGGTCAATCCTCGAAATAAGCCAGGTGGTGTGGCTATGAATAGTGTCTGAACGTTGAACATCCATGCATGGCACGAGCAGCGTTACTCAATGAAGAGTACTTGATTTCACACATTGAACCTTCTTACTGAGATAATATATGGCTCTCTCTTTCTTTCCTCTCATCATGCTGTGCCAATAGAGCCCCAAGATGAATTTTCTGAACCTTACATATAGCAGGAGTGTCCTTCTTTAATAACATGGTGGAACCAATATGGAGATTCTGCAAAGTACTCCTTTCCACTCTAACGAACGCTTCCTGACAGTCATCCTCCAGTTATATGGTTGATCTTTCCTCATATAATAAAGTCACATGTGGCGGTGAGTTGTGAGATAAACCTTCCAATATAATTTAACCTTCCTAGAAAACACGAATTTTCGGTTTTCATTCTTAGGATGTGCTTTTGAATTGCCTTAAATTTTATCAGGATCATTTCGATCCCTCTCTGACTAACAATGAAACCAAGAAGTTTTAATGAAGAGACGCCGAAGATACATTTGTTCGGATTGAGCTTTAATTTCACTTCCAGCAATCTATCGAACACCCTTTTGAGCACATCCAAGTGATCTTGATCTTTGTGTGAGTATACCACAATGTCATCGACATATACTTCGACTATCGAGTGGATCATGTCATGGAAGATGATCACCACTGCTCTTTGGTATGTAGCTCCCGCATTGACAAGTCCGAATGGCATGACTCTATAGCAGAAAGTTCCCCATGGGGTAGTGAAAGCTGTCTTGATCTTGTCTTCGGGGTTTATTAAGATTTGGTTATATCCCGAATATCCATCCATGAAAGAGTACTGAAAATGCCGTGCCGCATTATCCACCAAAATGTCTATATGTGGCAGCGGAAAATCATCTTTCGGGCTTGCCTTATTAAGATCCCTGTAGTCAACACAGACTCGGATCCTTCCACCTTCTTAGGTACCACCACGGACATTTGCGAGCCATTCTGGGAGTTTACAGCTTCTAGTAGACCCGCTTCCAACTGCTTATCAATTTCTTCTTTATCTTAGACGAAAGTTCTGTCTCATTCTCCTTATTTGTTGATGCGCCTAAAGCTGATTTGATGGGCAAGGTGTGCATGATGATGTTTGGATCCAAACCCTGCATATCTCTATAGGACCATGCGAATACCGACTTATAGTGTTTCAAAAAGTCAATCCATCTCTGTCTATCCGTTGGATTTTTCAACGGTGCTATCTAATTATTTGTGGATCTTCTACTGTACAGAGGTTGATTTCCTCGACCTGTTGAGGTTCATGAGCAATTTCTTTTGCTTTGTCGTTTGGAATTTCCGCATTTTTGTTAATCTCAGATTCAGCTATTAAAGCATTAGTGTTAAGGTGCTTGCCTTCGGCAGTACTTTTAGATTGAGACGATGAACAAATCCTGAATGTATGCAATCCTTTCATTGATGAAGAGGGCTTTTAACAAAATTTGATTGCATACATTCATTCTTGCAATCAACAAAATAGCTTTTCGAATACGAAAATACATGTATAATATATTAAAATCCAAATGCATTCAGTACTTAGTGCAACGGACGATTGGAGTGGTCTTGTAGTTATACAGCTGCTCTTCTTTCTCTATCCTCCTCGTCTTAGGCGCACTGGCATTTCCGACCATAGTTATTTCCTCTTCTCTTGGCTGGCTGCAGTTGACATTGGCTTGTGGCTTGTTGATGAACCCTGCGGAAACAAAGGTCTGAGTAAGGGATCCGAAAGCCTTTCTCTTTCCTAAATATGATCTCTTACCAATAGGAGCATAACCGATGCCAAATTTCTTCTTCCAAGGTCTCGTTTCGAAGTAGGAACGGCCTTGTCGCACTTTTTGCTCTAAAGTTTGCCTGTCATAACTCTTGATGATTTGTGATGCAGCGTTTTACCATCTTGCGATCCGCTCTACCAATACAGATTGCTCTGTCACATTGTGATAGAAATTGCTGTGAAAACCATTTGAGGAGCTCTTCTTCAGATTCTGAGAAAATTGATGTACCATTACTTCGCTAACTGTGAGTTTTGTTCAAGCAAATATATCCACGAGTTCCCATAATATACTTCAAATTTTGTGTAAGAATGGAACACGCTGCGATGATCCACGTCTTCCAAGCAGAAGTTATAAGACGCGCGAGTATCAATGATTTGAAAATCTATGTGAAAAATATTTGGACCCACCGAAATTGGCAACACAAGTTGGCCTTCTGATCTTACCTTGGTGCCATCGAAAGCTCTTGCTACGATTGGAGAGGGCCTGGTACGAGAACGATCAATTGGCAGATTCTCATATGTCGATTGGGCATAACATTAAAGCATGAGCCATTGTCAATTAAGACCTTGTACATATTATAATCTTCGTACCTCACAGTGATGTTTAGTGGCCTAATGTGCCCTCGACCATCTGGGCCTAACTCGTCATCAGAAAATGATAAGTAGTTCGGTGCCTGAATGTGACCGATAAGTCCTTCGAATTCCTGTACTGACACTTCCTTTGAGATATAGGATTCCCTCAAAATATTCAAAAGAACATCTCGGTGGGCCTTGGAATAGTAAATGAGTGCGAGCAACGAGATCTTCGCTGGAGTTTTGTGCAACTGGTTTATTATGTCAAATTCATTATTCTTGATATACTTCAGGAATTCATCGATCTCCTGTCCTGATGGCGGTTCTTTGGTAAGTATATCGGTGGAAATATCTTCTTCAATGATCACCTTTTCTTTTCCTTTATCTTGCTTGGAAGGATTAGGAGGCACACAAACCCTACCAGACCTAGTGATAGTCATGGTGTCTGTTGTCATGTAGGTGGATGCTTCGATGCGGTTAGATCCAGGCGTGCCTTGTACAGATCCAACTCCATAGTTCATATTCACTGCGGTGTACAATTTAGGCGGTCCCACCGGTCTCTTTACATGATCCAGACTTGGCATTATGAGCTCTTTTGTCTCCTGCGCATTTGAAGGAATGAATTCGATCTTCCACAATACATTGACTTCATCATCAGCCTCTTCCACTGACCATTCCTCGATCATATTGACGCCACTAGTTGTGTGAACGTCGAGGCTAGTGCACATGCTATCTTAATTTTGTCATCTAGGCATCCAAGATCCATGAATTCGTCAATAAGTTCTTTCTCAGTTAATGGCGGGAAGATTTGTGCAGCTACATTTCTCCACCTCTGTGCAAAGGCCCGAAACTTTTCATTTTTGTTCGGCGTCAAGATCCGGAGCGTGGACTTGTCTGGCGCTAGATCCGCGTTGTGCTGGTAATGGGTGAGGAATGCATCCGCTAAATCTCTCCATCTTCTAACCTCACTCTTGTTCAGATTTAGGTACCAACCGCGATCGCCAGGTCCCCTTTAACTCTCTTGAAAAAATATATTAACATCTTCTCATTCCTGTGGCAGGCTCCCATTTTACTACAATACATGGAGATGTGAGTTTCAGGGTCGGAGGTTCCATCATATTTTTCAAAATTAGGAATGGTGAAATCTTTAGGAATCTCAAGTCTGCTAACTACACAATCATAGAGGTCTACTTCCTCCGTGCTCCTTCCAAACAGTGTATCAGTGCGGCTTAATGGATAGTTTCAGCTTCCTCCTCGGTTGTTTCAGATGGAACTGAGTCATGGCAATATGCTTGTTGGTTTTTCTTGTGCATAGAGAAATACCTTTTGAATAGCCGGAGTTGGGACGAATTGATGTGATTCTTGAGGCGGTATGCCATAGGGGTCGTATGGGCCTTGTGGTATCTGTCGAGGTTCAGGTGGAGGAGCGGCCGTCGTGGTTGCCATTATATTAGTACGCTGCTCTATCAGAAGAGTGGCAGACGTTCCAATGTGCTCCCATATCTCCCAATTGTCGTCGGAGATCTTCGTTATCTTTCCTAAGTTGTTCAATTATTGTCTCGTTGTCCGTCATTAGTTTTGCGGTACGCCTGGGCCTGAGTAGGTACGGACTTCTTATGAAAGACGTCTTGGCCGACCTTTTATGAATAAAATTTATTAGTGAATGCAAAAATATTTAAAAAAATATCAAAAATGTTTTTAATGCGATAAAAGCCTCTTACCGATTACATCTTATACATGATTTTCCTTCAATTATTAATTATTTATATTTGCATCTTATGTGAAGAATCATCCCATTTAACTTTAATATTTATCAAATTAAATTATATAAGTATAAATATCATTATGAGGAATTCCTCCCTATAGTTAATCGGATAGGAAGCCTCTTTCCGATAATATTATGTATTTTTTTAATTAAATTATTTACTATTTATATTTATAATTTAATAATTTGCGGGGGAATCCTCCCCAGCTTTTAACCGGATAGACAAATATTTAATTATTGTGTAAAATTTTATAGGAGAATCCTCCCAAAATTATTCGGCTGAGAAACCTCTTCTCGAAATTTTATATATTTTAATTATTTATTTAAGTATTTATACGAGAAATCCCCCCCAATTACGTATCTTGGATCAGATTCTCTTCCCGATTTATCATTTAATCTATTTATTACTATATTGATTATTTTGTATTTAAGTATTTACAAAGGAAGAATCCTCCTGATATAATTATCCGATCGAGAATCCTCTCCCCGATCTTATTTCAAATTTATTTAATGTCTTTTGTTATTATTATTTTTTAAAGATTAAAAGGCGAGAATCCTCCCGATTAAATTTTCCGAGTCGAGAATACTCTCCCCATTTGTTATCTAATTTCATTTTCTTATTTAATTTATCAAAATTTTTAAAATTAGAAATCAATTAAAACTAATTAAACTCGATTTGGGCCCTATTGGGCTGGGTCGGACCAAGTCGGTCCGGCCCGCGAGCCAAATTGGCTCGCGCCTGGGCCGGACCCGAGCTGCGCTCGGCTCCACGCGCGGGATTCAATCCTGCTCGAAGCGGCGACGGCCGCCGGCCGTTCGCGCCCCCCGAGGGTGCACCAAGGGGTTTTGGACCGTCCCGAATCCAACGGAGATGTCAAAAATGGTGTTCGGAGTCTCATTAGGCGTGTTTCGAGACTACGAAGTTTCGGCCGCTTATCGGCGCCCGGCTTCGTTTGACATTAAAATAGGTGTTCCTAAGGTTTTCCGCCGAAAACTGAGTTCGAATGGCATCATCAAATTTTGTCTTAACGTCCCATTTCGGAGTTTATTACGCAACGTGGTGCACTTTATAATTTTTTTGTTTTTATTTCTCGCCGCCTGCTTCACCGGTCGGCTGCGTACCACGGCGCGCACTAGTGTTAGGTTGTAGTATATGTCTTATGAGATATTTTTAGGAGAGTTACCTTGGCTTTAAGGAGGTGTCGTGTTTGAGTAGACCGTAGCGTCGGGGAGAGAGTTATCGGCGAGTTCCGGCGACGGCGACGTCGGAGTCGGCGGGTGTCGAGGATTGTGTTCAGTAGCAGGTAATTTTTGGAGGTTGGGAGTGCGGACGGCGTCTCTCTCCCTCCCTCTCCTTTCAGCAGTACCTCTCTCTTCTCTCTCTCTCTGATCTCTCTCTCTCTCTCTTTCTCTCCACTTTTCTCCACCCACTACCTTCCTTTCTACCCCTCCCCTATGGGTAATATTGAGGTTTGGGTGAGGATCGGAAGTCAAAAGGAGGCAATTGATGGACGCTGTGTGTGATGGTGAGGCGGTGTATGGTGGATAAGAAAAAAATAAGAGGGAATGGTGCCGGGACTAAGGGATCCCCCCCTCATAGAAAAAAAATAATGAGGGAATGTGGCCGACTAAGGATCCCCCCCTCTATTTGCCTGTATTTTTTTCTTCATTATATTATTTTTTTGTATTGCTATATAGATATGTATATATATGTTGGTTGTAGTTTGCATGTATGTATACATTAGGTTAATCATCGCGCAAATACACATTACGTGCGCATATTTGCATATGCGCGCATATTTGCATGTATATGTATATTCGGATATTATCGCATATATATGTGTTATCACATGTAAACATGTCGTGAAATAAATTTAATTGGACTTAATCAAGCCAATCAGGCATAATCGGGCCTAAATGGACTTGATTGGGTCAATCGATTTGGGTCAAATTTTAATTGTGCTTCATGGGCTCTAATACGTGCATTTCAGTAGCGCAGACTGTCAGTCTGGACAAAATGGGGTGTCAACAGAGACACCTACTAAGTCTTCAGGGCCAAAGGAGATTCTGGCTTCTACGATGCCCTCTATCCTTTTCTTTTCGTTCGGATTTGGCAAATTTCTTTCCCGAACGCTTTATTCTTCCTCCTACTCATGTTTGAATAGGTGGGCCTGCTAAGGATGCAATGAACTCTCCGGCTTGGCATCAGTGGTTGGGGCGAATACTCCTTCACCGCCTGTCTGATCTCCTCTCAGTCGGGAGAATGCTGTCTCCTGACTTCTTCGACTCGCTTGGGCGGTCTCCTCGGGCTTCTCGATCGCTGTCTTTATGAACTATGCGCTCTCCGTCTTGGAGGGCTTCGTACCCTTCTTCTTGAGTGATGCAGGCTTGGCGACGCTCGCCGTCTCCCAACGGTCTCCTTCACTGTGCCTTCCGCTGTTTTAAAATGTTGTTGCAGTTGTCTGCATTCTAGAGTGGAATGAGTATTGGAATTGTGGATTTCGCAAAAGACTTGGGCATCTCCTCTGGATTTCGCTTCAGGCTTCGTCTTGGCTCCCTGACTGAAAGCTAAAACCTCCATGGGGTGGTTTGCCTGAGGCGATTTGAAGGTATATCGAGGGGTGTTGCCACTCTTATCCTCTTTCTTGGTGCTTGCTCCCTTCGTTTCAGTAGTCTTCTCGGTCTCCTTCTTCTTGTCCTTATCTGCAGAGGATAAGGCACGATCCAACTTGATTCTAGCATTGATTCGGGTATACATGACTTGTAATTCTTCCACCATGACTTGGCTGACCCGATCAAAGTGTTGTCGAATGCTAGGCAGCATAGCTCATTCGATGTCCACTTGAACCGCATTGCCGCTCAGTATTTTTTCAGATGGGATTCAGGATCTCCAGTGCCATCAAAATCTTCGAGTTTCGGCAGTTTGAAGTCGGACGGAATCAAAGTTTCCAAGACCCTTTTGGTTAAGGGTGAACGCTCGTCCCTAGTTTAAACAGGAAGAGGCCGAACAGTAACCGTTCGACTGCTTCGATTCGTCGGCCTGGTTGTTTGTGTCTCTTCCATCGGGATCCCAGTAGTTACTACCGGGGCTTCTTGTCTTCTATCCACCTGACTGCGTACAGGCGATCTTCTTGGTTCTTGTTCTTGCGGTGCTCCGTGGTCGCACTCACCGCGTTCTGGGTTCTGCTCCGGGAGAGGCGAGCCTCTGCGGGCTCCCAGCCTGTCCTATACATTGCGGCGACTGCCACTGTCTACTTGTTGCTCCGACCGGGGTGCCACCTGATTAGTGGGTGCAGTGGTGAGCATCACTCGGATCTCGCGGCTAAAATGATCCAGGTCATCCCGGGCGAGAGGCAACGGGGCTGGTTGTGTGATCGTTGCTCCGTTCGAACTTGCTTGTTGCTCCTGGAGTCCGTCAGCGCGGTTGCGGTTACGACCACGAGTTGCTCTGGCCAAGTTCTGGGGTTTCGCCCCACCATCGCTCGTCGGAACACCGTTTCTTGCCGAGCCGTTTGTATTGCACGTCTCCGATTGGCCATCACTTCAATGTCTTCTTCCCCACAGACGACGCCAAATGGTGGTTCGGGGTTAGTAAAGTTTCAGGAATCAGACAGTAATGGACGGAGAACAATCACAAAACACTAGATTTACGTGGTTCGGCGAAAATGCCTAGGTCCACGGGAAGAGAGAACTCATTTTTCACAATTAGGGTTGAGGGAAGATGCCGAGTACAAAAGTCTACGTTTAGGCTAGATTCTAAGTATTTCTATATTAAAAAATCCGCGCCCTAAACCCTAGAATGTCTTCCTCTTAGTTAGGTAACTGACTCCTCTTTATATGGCATACCGAGTTTTCGCGTTCGACTGCCATAAACGTTCGGGTAACGCCGTGGTCTTAGCAATTTGCGACTCTATCAGATATTATTTTTGCTGCTACACGGAGAGCTCTGAATTAGAACTAACATGCCTTATTACTTAGAAAATGGGGTATTTGGATAACACAAACATACTAGTGCACCCAAAATTCCACCTATGAATTCGTCCGTGGTTAAAAAAAAGTTACAAAAGAATAGCAGTTTCAAGGTGGTAGGCCCTATTGTAAGGAGGCTTTTTCAAGGTGTTTTTTTTTTCTTTTTTCTAAATTTTTTATTTAGTTATTGTTGATTTATTCTGGTCCAAGATGAGCATTAAAAGTAACAGAATGTAGACGCATAACTAGACATCCTCACAAGCTCTAGCACAGATGGAATGACGACATCCTCATGGATCACCAACTGCCCAAGCTCTAGAGCAGTGCCACAGGATCTTGCACCATCTTACTTGCAATAGCCTTGTGCAATTGTTTTAATAAAAACGCAAACATTTGCTTACCCCCCCCCCCACCAAAAAAGAAAGATGCAAAAATTTAAAGCAATTTAACCACATACCAAGGACATGTTTAGGGGCATAGTATGGAAAGCCACTTGACTTGGTAAGAGTATGTTGTAGCCCTTCCTACATTTAGATCTTGATAACCATCCACTACTTTTAATTCTTCCTACTTTAACCCTAATAACTAAAACATGAAATTTTCGGTGAAAATACTTTTTTGATTACTTTTCAAATGAGATTTTAAATTTTTTGGTTCTTCTCCAATGTTATCTTCCTGCCGCACCATCTTTCGCAACCATCATTGTCATGGCAACCGTAATCAGTTTTGTACATCTTTTGTTCTTGTTTGCTAATTTTTGTTATTTAATCTCATCATTTGTTTTAATTATATATTTTATATGAAGTTAATTTCTGTTATTGGATGATCCGACATCTGGGAGTGAAATGGTAATTAATGGTGCATAGCAGCCATCGTCTAGGACGAAGATATCACTAAAAAAAACTCAGATATGCTAACATTATTAAGTTTGGAATAACAAGTAATTCAAAAGGTAAAATCTTAGTACGTGTTATGCAGCTATGATATTGATATATATATTTGTTATGTACCAATGTTTTAATTAACCGAAATTTGATGCCATACCAATTGAATCATAGTTTTGAACAGTACACCATCAATTACCATGTAACTTTGCCGGTGTGTATATATATATATATATATAGACATAACAAGGAAAAACTTTTATTGCAGTGAACATTAAATTAGTAAACCACAGTTTTATGGACTCATGGTAAGAAAGTAAAAACTCAAACGATGTAGTGTCGCCGACACGTTGAGTATAATCACATATTTGTCAGGGTCTTTTGTATTTTTCAAAGAAAACTCTAGAAAAGTTATTATCCGACAGTACACACGACTCAAACTCATGAGTAATGACGTATGAATCATCCACCTCACCATTTGAACTATTCTATCATAAGTTATATAGGCGTTATACTTGATGCGATGAACGCAGTTGGTTTTTTATCCCGGGGCATCAATGGTGGAAATGAAGACCGTAGTGATACATCATTGATGAATGTATAGGGCATGTTGGGATTGTTATAATCTAATCTCATCTTTTGTTTTAAAGTTTTTGTTGAAGTTAAAATTTTTCAACGTATTAGATGAATAACAACATGCCAGCCGAGTTTCAGTAGTACTTATCCTCTCTAAGAATCCAGTTTAAACAATCACCACCAAACTAAAATGCTACACACTGTTTAGTTTGAATGTGCTTAAAGGCATTTTTTTATATTATTTTATTATATTTTATTTTTGGTTTTGACTGACGAGCCATCATATATATATTATATATTATTAAAGTTGACGGGGCCTGAGCACAAATTGGCTACATTTACATCCTACCCATGATCTTGTTTCAATTGGGATGTCCCGGAGAAGATTTTGAACCTTCCTCTATGTGCGCACCTCTAGGGTAACCAACCAGCAACGTTTATTGATATGTTCAATCCATATCTTAAACATACATCCGTACTTACTAATCCAGAGATTCAACCCTTCAATCAGATATAAAATTAGGCCTGCCTTTCTCGTTCACTTCATATGAGTACTTTCTAGTGTAACACAAGTATCTTTTTGTTAAAAAAATGAATTCAGGTTACGATATTTGTTGAAGTTATTAGGTCTGTGGCATCCTGTAAAACCCTCCAAGGTACCTTTTTACACATATCGTTCTAGGCTTTCACAAAATTTCCCTTCTAACTATTCACTCTCGTCATCCTCGCCGACAAATGCGTGAGATTGGGTTCTACATTGACAATGCCCGGGCAGCTATAGTTACATACAGAATGGCTAGAGTCCTGAAGTTTGCACGTAGCCTTGCCGGCCCTTGGTTGGCACTATTCCACCACTGCGTTCAAGTATTGCATTATTCGCTGTATTCTAAGCTATTGGTCGTCCTTGTTACATAATTACCTGCAGGGTTGTGATGCACTCGTTGTTGATCCTAGAATAGCAAAGGTTGTTTGTCGAGAAATTTGGGGGACACCCCCAAGCCCCCCTCCCCGAAAAAGGAAAAAAAAAATTTGGTTCATGACGGGATCAAGGAGGAAGCTTGAGAAAGTCTTGTCCAGGGCCAAGTTCATTGCAGACTTGTTGCTCATGTATGACTAGTCATTGGTGAGTGTTCTTAGACATTTTCTGCGCTTTTGAAGGTTCTATAGCTGATACAATTTTGCCTCCAGACTGGAGGAGCCGTTCTATGAAGTCCTACTGGCAGGAAGAGACGAAGAAGGATCAACGCATTCGATATCTTATATAGCTTGCCTCCTCCCAACTGCCACCAATCACTTATCTTTGAAGAGCATGTTCCCTTCAGAAAAACCTACTGTTAAGGATTTGGTTGTTCTATCAGGTATTCTCGTGATAATTTTGAGGGTGTTATCTCAACAAAACACATATGGAGCTACACAAACTTAAAAAGTTTTTTGTTTGAGGGCCCCAAATTCTAGCATTGAGTTAGGGCTTTGCTCGCATAAAGCCCTCACCTAACTCTCGTAGGAGGGCTCTTGGGAGTACCACGTCGCACGCAAGAGGGTGCATGCGCATGTACCTGCCAGTGCAACATTCACGAATGTGCGACTGGAGGAACTGAAAGTCGAACCTACCGCAGTGAGGTTTTCTAAGACCCCCTACCACATTGCGACATATCCACCCCACCCAATAAAGTTAAAAGTTAAGTCTTAAAATTACATCAGCATTCTCCCAGCTAAAAGAAGTTGACATAGTACATCGAGCGGAATAGAAGCTAAGGTGTCTCATTACAGGATCGCAAAAACTTAATCCAGATAATTAAGCCTAACTACTACTTTAAAGTTACATGATTAAGTCTAACTTGTGCAAATACTTTTTACTAGGTGGACATACGATTGGAACCTCACACTGCTCATCGTTCTCGGACCGGCTTTATGGGAACAAAGGCGTCGACAAGTCTCTCGACAAGTATTACGTACCCAAGCTGATGAGCAAGTGCAAGCCAAACGACCAAACAACTCTGGTGGAGTTGGATCCAGGGAGCTTCAAGACTTTCGACACAAGTTACTACAAATTGGTTGCCAAACACAGGGGACTCTTACAGTCTTGATGAATGCTCTACTTATGTATCCGGAAACTAAAAGCCCATACGTCGAACGCCAAGCTAAACTGCTTCCCCGGAAGAGTTTTCAAGGATTTCGCAGAGTTCCATGGTTAAGATGGGACATATTGAGTTCTCACCCCGTGGAGGAGGATGAAAATCAGGAAGAAAAATGTGGCCTTCCGCAACTAGAAGATATTGTTTTTTCATGGTCTCACGAGTTGTAATAAGCATAAAAAAGTTTTTTTTTTTTTTTTTTTTCTTTTCTAATTAAGTTTGTTCTCCGGAGGGACTAAGGTTGCAATAAATGGAATGAATACATAAATCCCAATCATGTGTTATTCTATTCTGTAATATTGTAAAGTTTGTTTAAGCAAATGATCATTTCTCTATTGGCTTTCTCCAACATTTGTTTCTTTATTTTCTACACAAATAGAGATATCGAAAATGTAACTAACTTATTTTGAAAGTAATATTAGGGTTGTGTAATTGATATATCCACGCATCAACATTTTATTTTTGTCAGTATTTATCAATACGCTAAGTCTAAGCTGCACTTTAGACAGTAACAGGTTAGACGAACATACTGACATTTTTTTTTTTGGAAATGCTTTATCCATCCATTGCTGCATGGACAGCTATTGTGCTGGGATTGGACGTGCCCGGCGTGACTTTTTTTTATTCTGTAAAGTTATATACTTGCTTGTCTTTATACTTTGGAACTTCTTAGACCGAGAGTCATACGTAAATAGCTTTTTTTTTGGAATATAGATGTGTACATCTACCCTTCTCATACCACGTCACGGTGGAATTCGTGACAGGATATTATTTTTGTTGCTGCACGGAGAGGTTTGAATTAGAACTAACATGCCTTATTACTTAGAAAATGGGGTTTTTGGATAATACAAAAATACTATTGCACCCAAGATTCCACCTATGAATTCGTCCATGGTTAAAAAAAAAAGTTACAAAAGAATAGCAGTTTTAAGGTGGTAGATCCTATTGTAAGGAGGCTTTTTCAAGGTGGTTATTTATATATTTTTATTTTTATAAGTTATTGTTGATTTATTCTGGTCCAAGATGAGCATTAAAAGTAACAGAATGTAGACACATAACTAGACATCCTCGCAAGCTCCAGCACAGATGGAATGACGAGATCAAGGATCACCAACTGCCGCAGCTCTAGAGCAGCGGCGCAGGATGTTGCACCATCTTTCTTGCGGTAGCCTTGTGCAATTGTTTTAATAAAAATGCAAACATTTACTTACACCAAAAAAAAAAGAAAAAGAAAAGATGCAAACATTTAAAGCAACTTATCCACAATACCATGGACATGTTAGGGGAATTAATGGATAAGGCACTTGACTTGGTAAAAGTAATATTGTGGCCCCTTTCTACATTTAGATCTTGAAACCACCCACTACTTTTAAGTCTTCTTATTTTCACCCTAATAACTAAAACATAAAATTTTTGGCAAAAATACTTTTTTTATTATTCTTTTCCTATGAGATTTTAAATTTTTTGGTTCTTCTCCACTGTTATCTTCCTGCCGCACCGTCTTTCACAACTATCATCGTCATGGCAAAAGTAATCAGTTTTGTACATCTTCTGTTCTTGTTTGCTAATTTTTGTTATTTAATCTCATCTTTTGTTTTAATTAAATATTTTAAATGAAGTTAATTTTGGTTATTGGATGATCCGACGTATGGGACTGAAATGGTAATTAATGGCACATAGCAGCCATCATCAATTCGTCTAGAACGAAAATATCACTAAAAGAAACTCAGATATTCTAACATTATTAAGTTTGGAATAACAAGTATTAGAAGGTAAAATCTTAGTACGTGTTGTGCAGCTATGATATTGATATATATATTTGTTATGCACCAATGTTTTAATTAACCGAAATTTGATGCCATACCAATTGAATCATAGTCTTGAACAGTACACCATGTATGCAGCCTTCATCATTGATGAATGTATAGGGCATGTTAGGATTGTTATAATCTAATCTCATCTTTTGTTTTAATTTTAAGTTTTTGTTGAAGTTAATTTTCACGTATTGGATGATCCAACATGCCAGCCGAAGTTTCAGTAGTAATCTTATCTCTCTAAGAATCCAGTATAAACAATCACCACCAAACTATAAATGCACTACACGTGTTTGATAAAATATTTGAAAGTGCTTAAAACATTTTTTTTTTATTATTTTATTTTATTTTATTTTATTTTTGTTTTTACATGCCACCGAAGCAATCATCATATCTTCATATTCTTTAATCATCTCGTTGTATTTTATAGACGTCCCTAAGTGCACAACAATTTCATGCTTTACTTGGTTAGAGAATATATATATATATATATATATATAAAGTTGACGGCCTGAAGCACAATATTGGCTAATTTAACATCCTAACGCCATGATCTTGTTTCAATTGGGTTGTCCGGGAAGATTTTGAACTTCCTCTATGTGCGCACCTCTAGGGTAACCCAACAGCACGTTTGTTAAGATGTTCAATCCATATCTTGAAACATAATCCTACTTACCTAATCCAGAAGTCAACCCTTCAATCAGAATAAAAATTAGGCTCTGCCTTTCTCGCTTCAACTTCATATGCAGTACTAATTTAAACCTTAGTGTACAACAAGTATCATTTGAATAAGTTGTGTCCTAAAAAAAATGAAAATTCAGGATTACGATTTCAATGTTGAGAAACGATTATATAAGGTGATGTGCGCAATCCTGTAATACTCCAAGGCTATACATTAAGTTCATATTCTACCACAAATATCGCTTCTATGGCTTTCACAAAAATTTCCCTTCTACTTATCCCGATACTCGTCATCCTCGGCTCGACGAATGCTCAAGTGGAGATTGGGTTCTACAAAGACAAATGCCCCGGGGCAGAAGCTATAGTACATACAGAAATGGCTAGAGTCCTGAAAGTTGCACGTAGCCTTGCACCCTTTGTTGAGGCTACAATTCCACGACTGCTTCGTTCAAGTATTTCACTATTCGCTTTGTCATATACATTATTAGCTATTGTCGTCTTATTACAGAATTTTGCATGCAGGGTTGTGATGCCTCCGTACTGTTGAATCCTAGAAATAGCAGTGATTTTGCCGAGAAAATTGCACCCCCAAACCAAAGCCTCCGAGGATTTGGTGTCATTGATGGGATCAAGGAGAAGCTTGAGAAAGCTTGTCCAGGCATAGTTTCATGTGCAGACATTGTTGCTCTAGTAGCTAGAGAAGCTGTTCATTTGGTGAGTGTTCTTAGAATTTTCTGAACCACCAGAATTTTGAAGGTTCTAATAGCAAACTGATACATATATTTGCTCCAGACTGGAGGACCGTTCTATGAATTACCTACTAGCAGGAGAGACGGAAGAAGATCGAACGCATTCCATATCCTTAATAGCTTGCCTCCTCCCAACTCCACCATCACTACTTTGAAGAGCATGTTCCTTCAGAAAAACCTTACTGTTAAGGATTTGGTTGTTCTATCCGGTATTCTCGTGATAATTTTGAGGGTGATGGAGCTACACAAACTTAAAAAGTGTTTTGTTTGAGGGCCTCAAATTCCAACATAGAGCTAGGGCTTTGCTCGCATAAAGCCCTCACCTGACTTTCACAGGAGGGCTACTGGAAGTACATCGTCGCACGCAAGAGGGCGAATGTGCATGTATCCGCCATTGCAACATTCACGAATGTGCGACTGGAGGAGCTGAAAGTCGAACTTACCGCAGTTAGGTTTCCTGAGACCTCCTACCACTGCGACATATCCACCCCATCCTACCCAAATAAAAGTTAAAAAAGTTAAAGTCTTAAAATTTCATCATCTGCAGCCTAAAAAGTTGACAGTAACAATCGAGTGGGATAGAAGGCATAACGGTTGTCTATTACTTGGGGTCGCAAAAACTTAATCAGACTATTAGGCTAACTGACTACTTTAAAGTTACATGATTGAAGTCTTGACTTGTGCAAAATACTTTTTAATTAGGTGGACATAACGATTGGGAACCTCACACTGCTTCATCGTCTCTCGGACCGAGCTTTTATGGGAACAAAGGCGTCGAACAAGGTCTCTCGACAAGTATTACTTACCCAAGCTGATGCAGCAAGTGTGCAAGCCAAACGGATCAAACGACTCCTGGGTGGGAGTTGGATCCTGGGAGCTCTCATTGACTTTCGACACAAAGTTACTCAAACTGTTTGCCAAACACAAGGGGACTCTTACAGTCGGAATGAATGCTCTACTTCATGATCCGGAAAACTAAAGCATACGTTGGACGCCAAGCTAATGCTTCCACCGGAAGAGTTCTTCAAGGATTTTTGCAGAGTCCATGGTTAAGATGGGAAATATTGAAGTTTTCTCACCCGTGAGGAAGTGAAATCGAGGAAGAAATGTGGGCGTTCCGCAACTAGAAGAAAATATTGTTTTTTAATGTCTCATGAGTTTTTTAATAAACATTAAAAAGTTTTTTTTTTTAGTTTCTAATTAAGTTTGGTCTGCCGGAGGGACTAGGTTGCAATAATGGATGATACAAAATCCTCAAATCATGTGTTATTCTTTTCTGTAATACTGTAAAGTTTGTTTAAGCAAATGATCATTTCTCTATTGGCTTTCTCCAAACATATTTTTCTTTATTTTCTACACAAATAGATTCGAAAATGTAACCTAACTTATTGTGAAAGTAATATTAGGATTGTGTAATTGATATATCCACGCATTAACATTTTATTTTTGTCATTATTTGTCAATAAGTCTAAGCTGCACTTTAGACAGTAACAGGTTAGACTAACATACCGACCTTTTTTTGGGAAATGCTTTATCCATCCATTGTGGCATGGAGAGCTATTGTGCTAGGATTTAGCATGCTCGGCGTGATTTTTCTTTTTCTATAAAACTATATACTTGCTTGTCTTTATAGTTTGGAACTTCTTAGACCGAGGTTATACGTAAATAGCTTTATTTTTGGAATGTGGCTATATATATCTACCCTTCTCATACCACGTCACGGCGGAATTTTGGATAGGATATTGTTTTTTTGCTACGCAGAGAGCTCTGAATTAGAACTAACATGCCTTCTTACTTAGAAAATGGGGCTTTTGGATAATACAAAAATACTAGTGCACCCAAAATTCCACTTATGAATTCGTCGATGGTTAAAAAAAATAAAGTTACCAAAAGAATAGCAGTTTTAAGGTGGTAGACCCTATTGTAAGTTGGCTTTTTCAAGGTGGTTTTTTATTTTTATTTTTATCTTTTTAGTTATTGTTGATTTATTCTGGTATAAGATGAGCATTAAAAGTAACAAAATGTAGACACATAATTAGACATCCTCACAAGCTTCAACACAGATGGAATGACGAGATCAATGATCACCAACTGCTCCAGCTTCAGAGCAGCGCCGCAGGATCTTGCACCATCTTTCTTGCAGTAGCCTTGTGCAATTGTTTTAATAAAAATGCAAACATTTACTTACACCAAAAAAAAAAGAAAAAGAAAAAGATGCAAACATTTAAAGCAACTTATCCACATACCAAGGACATGTTTAGGGGCAATTACGGATAAGCCACTTGACTTGGTAAGAGTAATGTTGTAGCCCTTCTACATTTAGATCTTGATAACCACCCACTACTTTTTAGTCTTCCTATTTTAACCCTAATAACTAAAACATAAATCGGCGAAAATACATTTTTGATTTTTCTTTTCCAATGAGATTTTAATTTTTTTTGTTCTTCTCCAATGTTATCTTCCTGCCGTACTGTCTTTCACAACCATCATTGTCATGGCAAACGTAATCAGTTTTGTTCTTATTTTCTAATTTTTATTATTTAATCTCATCTTTTGTTTTAATTATATATTTTATGTAAGGTTCCGATTTTCGGTTGTGTATTATCAGGATGATTTTAGATCAATCGAGGGTTTTGATTGATTCTTGGTTGCTTGATTTTGTTTCTAATTTGATTTGGATCAAAATCTAGCGTTTTGGGCCGGATTGGGCCCAATTTGGGCTGGACCCGGCGGACCGAGCCAAGATGGCTCGGCCTGGCCAAGCCCAGGCTGGGTCGGACGCGCGGGCGAGCGGTTTGAGCTCGAGCCCGACGCGCCCGAGCCCAGGCGCCGCACCCATCTCTCTCATTCTCGCGTCTCTTCTCTCTCTCTCTCTCTCTCTCTCTCTCTCTCTCTCTCCTCTCTCTTCTCTCTCTCTCGCTCTGCGCGCGCTCCCTCTCTCTCTCTCGCGCGGACTTCCTCTCTCTCTCTCGTTCGCGATTTCGCTGACCCGCGCCGGCCGATCGCCACCGACCATCTCGCCGGCGTGCATGCGCGCCATCGCCGCTCTGTCGCCTATGCCGTGGATCTCGGCCCCTCGCGCGCTCGATTTCGTGATCGCAGAACCCTAGCCCGGGCCGCTTGTCTCGCCATCCACCGTGAGTCTCCGCCCCCGTCGTCGTTCACCGCCGCCTCTCCGGACGTGTTAGAGGTGCTGGTCGTCACTGCCTCCTCCGATCGCCGCTGATTTAGTTGCTTCCGCCGCCGTCCGGCCGCCTCGGACGAGGATCTCCGCTATCTCAGCCGCTCCGTCATCCTGCCTCGAGCTCGTGGATGCTTTGGCGAGGTGATTTCGGTTACTACGAGAGTTTTCGTCGTCTATCGCGTCTCGGGTCGGTAGGACCGGGACGTTAGGTGAGTGGATCCTATGGTTACACTTGATTGGTGTTTTTATGTATGCTTGATGTATTGTGTATACTAGCATGACATTGTTTTATTGGATTTATAGCATGTTATTTGGCGTGATATCTACTTGGATTTTGGTATTGTAGCATGTTGCTAGGTTAATACCATTAGTTAAAGGTATTAGCCTATGATTTATAGCATGTTAGTTCGACATCTAGATAGTTGGGGCACTTAGGTTACTCGTAGGCATAACATACGAGTTCGTATTTTTTTATATTGTTACCGATATTTTTGTCACCTGAGGAGTATAGGAGGTAGGATGCCCAGGTTATACTCTAGGAGGGATGATGTGGGTGTAAATGTTTATTGCTTTGCATTACCTTAATACTCTTTAGTAGATTTGTATTAGGGCATGACTGTCGGTTTAATACTCTTAGTAGGATTTGTTGTGCTTGGACTGTTTATTGTGGCACGTTGTGTGTGCTTGACTTCTAAACCTAGTGTGTGAGGGAGCCGTCTGCGCTGGTTGTACTTGGGGTAGATGTGTTGCTGCGACACTAGACCTGTGCCGTACGCGTGACTAGCCGTTATAGCCGGTTTCTGAACGGGTCCTACCGTTTGTATTAGTATGCTTATTTTTGTTTGTATGGAGGTTGGGACGGTTATTTCTAAGATCTACAAGCGGGAATCATATAGGACATATTGGGTAAAATATGTGGTATTTTATGTGTGCTTGTAAATCTTGATTGGATGTCTCGGTATATTCCATGTGGTTCGATTAGCATGCTAGGCATATTGTTTGCCGTCGGGTTGAGCATTAGGGCTTTATGCTAGGATTTATGCTTTTTTGACGGTGGTTATGAATGCTTATTTTATACATGATTTTGACGTTGCCTATCATGGCTTGTGAACGGTTGTTCTGGGTATGCATGTAAAGGAATGTCAGGAATATTAAATGAATTTGTTGCATGGACTGCATGTTATAGATGTGTTTGCCTGCTGAATGATTATCGAGGTGTGTGGACCTGAATGATATCATTGGCAGAAGTCTTGTATGATAACATGTTTTATGTATTGACCTGCCTTGCGATGTATTTGGAGTTGATTGCTTCTAGATATGCATTGTGGTAGATGTTACAATAAATGTTTAGGCGATAGCACTTGACGGATTACTCTATATCACTATATATGTAGGAGTAATATTGTATGGCCAATAATTAGCTATTTTAATTTCCCGTGTTCTGGTGGGTAGGTAAACGTGTGATTGTTTTTACTCCTAAATATAGAAACGGGTTGGGATGTGCGCGCTGTTAGCTTTATCTGGGTGAGTATGTGGGTGGGTTCCCTGGTTATACTTGTGATAGACTAACTTGTAGGTATGTGAGCGGTGTTTGCTCTGTATGTTTTAGCAGGGTTTATGCTTTACATGTGTTGACATTGCTTATAATGTGGTTCTGTGGATTGTGGTAAATGAGTATAATCATGTTAGGGTTTTAACATGGATTTGGTGATGCTCATGGATTATATTGTTTATATGTGTTACATGGTTTAAAGCACTGGTTTATGTGGAATTAGTATGTGGATGTGAATTTGTATTTTCTACTATGGATAAGTGTTGAGTATGTTGACTTGGTAAACACTTTAGTAGAATGTAGTTCACTTGTATAACATGCTTGACTTGCATCGTTCTACCTGGCTTTTATATGGTATATAATACATGTGGTAGGACGAGATTATTTTATGATTGACATAGCGGATAGCTTATGTGGTTTTGTTTACTAGGATAAGTGCGTGACGCGGGACTTTGCTCTAGCGGCGTTTTAGTAAACAGGATTGTGACATACGCTTGTATGCCTAACAGGACTTAGTCTACCTGATTGAGTAGGTGAGCGGACTTGCTCTAGAGTTACTCCAGGTAGGAGGATAAGGATTAGCGCGTTAGTTGTGAGCTCGTCTAGTACCGGAGGCGTTATGCTTTTTACCGACTAGGGTGGCGGTTATGATGAGCGGTTAAACAACGTTGAGTGTTAATCTTAATGAATGATGTCTCTTATTTGAGGCCGATAGCATAGGGTGATCATTCTTGGCCAGGGTGGTTCCTTACGGTGTGCGAGGCATCAGGGGTGTGCCTTCGGAGGCGCGCAGCGACTGAGTATCTCTTACGGGACGCGGAGATCGCCCCTATCGTAGGTTTTGGTGCTTCGGAATGATGCACCTAGAAGCCGGGTAGCCAAACCTTGGTACCGTGGGTCAAATTCTGTTCCTAAACTAAACATGAGAGGACTAACTGGTTTGGGGTTAGTGATTTTCACCCTAACATAATCCAAGATATCAATGACATAATTGATTTGGGTTGGGTGCGGACTTGACATATTGGCATGGTAGCTTGGATCTGTTTATTAGCTTATGTCTTTATGTGTGGTGTCTTGGATGGCTTAGGCGCTTTTGGCATGTTTAAGTTATTTTATCTTGCGGTTCAGTGCGAGGTAGTTTCTTGTTCGTTGAGCTTTATTTTAAGCTGACGATGGTTTTGTTTTTACTCTTATGTTATGGGTGGTTACTCGTTGTTGGCATGTGTGATTGATGTATGCATGCTGGAGTGGCTTAGCATGCGAGTTATGTATTGGTATGCGTGTTATGTTTGCATACTGTATAAGCATGGGCATGCGGGTTTTATTTTGTGCATATGTTTTGCGTTAGCTTCTATGCTTGCTGGTGTGATGCATGTTGGTGTTTGATCGGTGCCTTGCGGGGTTGCCGGGGTGGGTCACTCACTGAGTATACTTTTATATACTCACGGTACTACTTTCCCCGCAGGTCTTTGCGAAGTCCGTCGGCGGTCGTAGAGCGAGCTTCGGGGTGCTGAGGATTGTAGTGGGATCAAAATATAAAATTTACTTTTTTTTCCGCTGTATTTTAATTAACTTTGGATTAATATTTTATTTTGAATTGAAATCTACTCATAACATCTGCTTTATTGGTTTAAAATTTTCTGGCCTCCGCCAAGGGCACCACAGATGGTGTCAGAGCAGGTTATGATAAATACTTTAAATGATAAGTTTTCACATGGAATGGGAATGTGTGAGAGGGCATAGGCAATCGTTAACCTCGCGATAGACGTGTATTGCTCTGCCACGTTTTGATTTGATTGTTTGTTTATTTTGTGCGGTTTATGCATGTTCTTTAAGTGGGGAGGTGCGTAGTTGTTTGCACTTGCCTGTACTGCTGACGTGTGGACTTATTTTAGGTCGGTTGTGTTTGCGCTCGGATAGCGGGATGCAAGAGGGTTCAAGTTGGGAACTTGAAAGGCTCTTGTGATGCTATGGACTGAGTCGCGGTGTGTTTGGTTGTTGTAACCATGTTGTGGAGTCGTGTGCATGGGAATGGCTTTGTTGAATGCACTTGACTTGTTTCTGTTGCGTGCCTTGGTTTTGGTTACGAGGTTTGATACTTGACGTTGTGTTTTGCTGATTGTGCTTTACTTGCACCAGTAAACTGTTTGGTTGCATCTTTGGACTTTTATTTAAGCCGATATCGGGAGTGATATCTGGCTTGGTGCTTTGTTGATTTGTTTAAGCTTTGCGACGTGTTTGCGTGCTTTAGCTTGGTATTTGGAACAAAAAAAATCTTAATGATTTGGTATTCACGAGTTGAGGTAATCGGATTTGATTTGAGTTTACTCGTGGAATTTTAACGTTGAAATTTTAAGTGTTCAAAAGTGATTTGTCTTGAACCTGGGTTGTCTCGGAAATGAGATTTTTATAAAAAGTTTTACTTGCCTTTGGGCCGTTTTGGTTAAAGCAAATATTTTCAAATTAAGGATACTTATTTGAATTATTTGGAAACTGTTTATTTCCGTTTGATTTAGTTTGAGTCGTAGATGCCCATAGAACGGCGTTAATCAATGAGAGATATTGATTGCGATGGTTCTGGGGGCAAATGCGAAAGGTCCTGGTGATAAATTCTATCTCTCTCACAGAGTTTATTTAGGAACCTTTACTCAAACTTGGTTTAGATATATTTCTGGAAAAATAGTTTATTTTCTTTAAAAAGATACTTCCGAAGGATTTGTTTCTGAAGTATGGATTTTTGAAAAGAAAAGGGTATTTGAAAAAAATTTTAGTTGGAAACTGGGAATTAATTTCCAACTACTATTGTTTTTAAACCATTTCGTATATATTGTGAACAACTATTTCAAATTTCCAAGTTTCTTTGGTTTGTATAAACTTTGTTGAGATTTATATGATTTAGTGTTGTTCGGAACGGGTTAAGATTAACATTTCCGATGGTTTCTTCGTATTTCTCGAAAAAGTTAGTTTAAGAACTTGGATTAGTTTGGAATGAAATGGTTTTGGAGTAACCTTGTCGGTTGTATACGCTCGAGGTGTGCGGAGGCGGGACGGAAGGTTGACCCGGGGAGGGAAGATACCTTGCCGTACCTGGCCAAGTGCATAGGCGGTACAACGATGAGGGGGATCGGTTTAAAAATTCATGCTGGTTTTAGCGGATTGAAAATGCGATTTGCATGTGTTTCTGTGACTTGTTTGGAGCAGGTGTGGTTGGACACTTTGGCTCGTTTCGCAGGCTCTGTTTAAGGATAGAAACCTGGTTTGATGTGAGTTATCCTGCCGAAGTTTCAGTAGTAATCTTATCTCTGTAAGAATCCAGTATGAACAATCACCACCAAACTGGAAATGCACTACAAGTGTTTGATAAAATACCTGAATGTGCTTAAAACTTTTTTTTTTATTATTTATTTTTTTAGTACCACCGAAGCAATTATCATATCTTCATATTCTATAATCATCATGTTGTATTTTATAGATGTCCCTAATTGCACAACAATTTCATACTTTACTTGCTTATTATATATATATATATATATATATATATATATATATATATATATGTATATATATATATATATATATATGTATATATATTTATATATATTGTATAATATATATTATATATATATATATATATATATATAAAGGTGATGGCCTGAAGCACAATCTTCGCTATTGTGAAATTTGGAAAAAACAATCTCATGTTCTCCATAAATGAGCGCAGCACTTTACAATATTTTTCAACGCATTTTTCGAAGTTCGCCATTTATCACTAAATCATTTCATATGATAAAGCACAAAATGCCTGAACAAGTTGATGTACTAGACAGAATAATAGATGATGCATCAATCAAAGATATTATAAAACTTCACTATATGACTAAGTTATTTCTAATTGAGTTAGTCGGAGAAAACAACCATGACAACTTTGTCAACCCAATCAGCAGATGTTCAATTAGTGCTAGGTACCAATACTAACTGCATCTATTTATGATTCACATATTGCAATTGTTTATTTTCCTTTCCATTGACCAACTTTATATCTTATTTTATGTTGCTTAAAAAACTAAGTCGAAGGCGGTAAAATTGAAGCGAGAAGAATGCCTGAGTTAGGAGTATTCAACTAGACAGAATGAACTGGTTCGGACCAAAGACCGAACGTCTCATGTACACAGGACCGCGGATCAGAACGGACTAGAACCGGTCCGGTCCGGACTGGACCATAAAACTGCAGGACCGGACCGGACTGGACCGGTTTGGATGGAGATTGGGTTTAGCCGGCGAAAATGGGCTAGATTGAATATTGATTAGACTAGGATAATCGCCTGCAAAGCTGGGCCTTGCTCAGTTGTTCGGTCCTCGATCCGGTCCGGGGTTTTTCTGGTCCAAGACCAGACTGGACCGAAAATCGAATGACTGCCCAGTCCTAGACCGCGGACCGGACCGAACAGTAACCTGTCTAGACCGAACCGGATCGAACCAACAGGTCAGGTCCGATTTTTTAGTCTGGGTCGGTATATAAACATCCCTAGCCAGAGTTGAAGGATGTAGACCTACATTCTTGTTGCCACCTGTCAACATCAATAGGGTCAATTTGTCAGTCGGGTAAGACAATTAAGTACGTTTCGTGTGAGGTCCGTGTTCGGTTTTGTTTTTCAGATTGTGTGTTTGTATGCATACTTGGGTATTTATGTGAATATTTGCATGCATCCTCGAATTTCACTTGCATGGCGTTTTTGCTTATGTAACAGTGTTTTGGGCGGGCTAGTAGGGGACCCGTCGGCGTGAGTGCGCGATTTGGGTAGAGTCGACCGAGTGCTGAAATCGATTCTATTTTTGCTGGTTTCATAATTTTCGGTAGACCGATTCCTATTTCGGTCGACCGATCGGAGTAGGTAGAGTAGGTGAGGACTTGTTACATGTGTTGTTTGGGGTTATTTTCTTCTCCCCACTTGCGAGCTCGAGCTGCCTAGAATCCTAGATAAGCCCCTTAGGTCCTCATCTCTATTTCTTTGATTTTCCTTGAATTAAACTTGATTTCCTCACTCTTCCGGTTCTCCTTTACGCGTAGACTCCGTTTTCTTGCGTTTCCGTGGAGTGTTGCGGTTAGGGCTGCGGGATTCTTAAGTTTTCAAGCTGAGCGGTTTACACCGAGTGGGGTATGTGATATGCTTGGAATGCTAGCATGTTTGTTGTGTAAAATTTGTGCATAGTATGATGATTATATGATATTCATGCTACGTCGGGTTATAAACCCTAGATGTGTTGTTGCCTATAGAGATCATGCTTAAACATGTTTATTATATGCTCACATGACAAATGATTATGCTAGCCATGTGGAAATGTAACTTCATGATATTTACATGTAGTTAGATAGCCCAATGTTACGGATATATGTGTGGAATGCTACTAAATGTTTGATGATCATATGCTAATGTACTGTGGATAGCAATATTATGTGACGAATGTAGGAGTAAATGACTCCAGAGAACATTCGATTTGTGTGACTAGGCTTAATCCAAAATGAGGATTGCCTTGTATGCTTTGAGATTGTAAACAGAGTGGGTAAAGTACCTTTGGACATTCAATATGATATTGGTGTGCTTGCCTATGGGGCCTTTTGATGCTTCGAAATTGCGTTAGTTGAACCTCGAGTTACAAAGCCATAGAAACAGTTGAAAACGACACCAGGAGGGCATAGTGCTTGGGGAAAGGAAAACGATTGGGACCAATTAGAACATAAGCCACAATTAATGGAATAGATGCCTCTAGGAGAAGAATACGGGTGAGCAGCGGTTGAAGTTCACTCATTGGCCTGGCGGCGGCTGTGAGTGCGAAGGCTCGGATTGCATTAAAGGCGATAAAAGAGTCCGAGTAGACCCCCATTATTGCAAGACTGTAGGAGTCGCCAATCCACCGTATAGGCTCATGTAGCTCGCCACGGAATGCCGCGGCACGTTACGGACCTTGGTAGCGTGGGGATAGAGCTCGCATTAGAGGAGTATCTCGGGTAGCGAGGATGGGTTATAGGTTCCTTCGGCCTCGGTAGACAATCTTTAGTGCGGGTCCGCTCTACCAAAACGAAAATATGAGAGGACTGATCTTGATTGGAGTTAGTGATACACGCTGACTTAAGTATAAGATTATGCATAATTGGTTAGTCGGGTGGTACCTTGCCATGGTTGCAAGAACATTGGTTGTGTACGTGATTTGATTACTTGCATCTCGTATTATGATTTGTTCCTTGTTGTATGTTGTTTGTGGTATCACATTGATGCTCTTGAGGAGGCCGCCAATGTGCCGCTCGCTGAGTCTTTTTGATTCACTGCTCTTGATGCCCTCTTTTCATATCCGTGCGCAAACGGTAAAGAGCTCGCGTAGGCGGATAGCTTGAGAAGATATTTTGGGTATATAAGGTATACTTTTGGAATGGGCTAGTATATAGTTAACACCTAGTGCATATGTAGCCCCACACTTGTATATGATTAATGTTATCTTGTAAATGGAAGCATTAACCTGCACTAGTTGTATTTTGTATTTTGAAAATGATTTTAAAGTGTAAACTTGAAAATGTACGAATTTAGGCTTTAAAAGTATATATATATATATACATATATATATATATATATACACACACAAATGATGTATTTATATGAAAATGTGGATTTTGTACCAAAATGTGTTTGATTTTCGTATTGGTTTCTAATGTCATGAGCATGTGTATTTATGATGTTATAAACGTATCCAAATAAGAAACTTGGTGTTTGAATGGTTTTGAAGATTATGGTATGATTAGTTCTTATTTTTTCGTATTTTCGGTTAAAATGAGTTTAGGCCACGATTCGTCATCTCGTGAGTATTCTGGACGAGTGGGAACACGTGCGCATGTATCCAAAATAGATATACGTGGGCGCACGGTAGCCTCTCACAGTCCAGTAGGAATACGGAATCCGAGACCGCGAGTTATGACCCCGGCGGCGCGGGTCGCGACATTTCGCACAAGGGATAATTTGCATTCAGCCCTTGCTTTTGAAACATCTCCTAATTCAACCCCTCTAGTTCTCCATTTTCGTTTTTGGCCCCTCCATAGAATCGTGTTATATTATTTTGACCACTTATATTAGTTTTTTGAAAAACTTTTAACATGATAATCATAGATTTTGATGAGATATATAATTTTAGTGTTTAACATTTCTCAAAAAAAAAAAAAAAAAAAAAAAAAAAAACTTTTAGTAGGTTTTTTGAGGCTCCGAAGTTTTAATGGATTTTTATTCCGACCCGTTAACCCGCTAAAATTTCGAAGCTCTAAAATAACTATTTAGAAGATTTTTTTTAAAAAAAAATATTGAATATAAAAGTTGTAGATCTTACTAAAATCTATAATTTTAATATTAAAAATTTTTGAAAAAGATACTGATGCAATGGTTAAAACGAAAAGACATGAAAATCGAGTAGGAGCTAAAAATTGAAGATGGTAAAGTATAGGGGCTGATTGGGTGTAAATTTGCCCTTCTAGGGCCTGAACAAAAGCTATTCCTTGGTACAACTCTGCTTAAATACCCCAATGATGGCTACTGTGGCGGCCCGTGTCCCGGGACCGCCCCGCGTATCCACGCAAAAAACCACACACACATGCAGAAGCTTTTAAAATAACCATGCGTGGTTTCCCAATCCATTTATTAATCACTTTTCAACTCCCTAAAAAAAAAAGGGACTCCGAGCCCGAGGATAGAACTTATCCCTATTGTAAATGGCATAAAAAACAAATTAAGGTTCTCAACTCCTTCTCGGCAAAACCATTTGGATTTAAAATACGAAAGAATTTTTCTAAAACTTTGGGGATTGTCACATACCTTAGATGTGTCCCAACAATCCTCCCAAAAGCTTAAAAATCAAAAATAATTTATCATTTAAATCGATTTTCAAAAACTCATTCCAGAGCCTAATTTCGGTCGACCGGAACAAACTTTTAGTCGACCGAAAATATGCGAAAACAGATAAACAAGTCTGAACACGAACACATCCGAACACGTCCGAACACTCCGAACAACTCCGGAACTCCGGAATGTGTCCGAACACCACGAAACACCTCGTGAACTCCAGCGAACACGTCGCGAACCGTGAAACACAATCTGGAACCACCAAATTTCGGTCGACCGGTGAGATGTTTCGGTCGGACCGAAACTTCAGAAATCAGGAAATAACAGATTTCAAATATGTTTTACATAAAGTCTCAAAATCCACATTTTTCAACCAAAATGTAAAGTAAACATGCATACACATGCATCACACATAAATACACATGCTCAATGCTTTCGACGGAATTTTGATTCTCCAAATCCAAACTTAAGCACGAAGATGTATTCATACCAAAATACTTAGAAGTATTTACATAAGGGTTCAAAATCTACATTTTTCCTTATAACAGAAAACCAAAATATGTATAACACGCTATACATGATTTTAAACATGCCCAAGTTATAACATGTGTTTAGGACTTCCTTTCTACACCCTTACACCATTAACCACCTATACGACTAGGTATACAAAATATGGGTTTTCTAAGAGTTTATGACCAACACTTAACCGCCTAAGCACCCTCGGCCGGTGCCTTTCCGCGACTACTTGGATCTGTAAAAGAGAGGAAGAAAAGAGCGTGAGTCAAACCGACTCAGTGAACGGCGCCGCTGCATCTCCAAGCTGAATGCTCCACGGGCACACATCACAAACAAGAGAACACATATATATGTCATATATATGCAAGCATGTATATACACAAAACCATTCAACAAAACACAAAGAGACATTAAGCTAATATAGCATACAAGCCACCATGTCAATATGTCAAAACCGCCACCCAACCCAAATCAATTATTCCATTGATGTCCATGATATTGTTTGGGTGAATCAATAACCCCAAAACCAGTTTCAGCCTCGCATGTTTAGTTTAGGTACCGAATTAACCCACGGTACCAAGGCTACCCGCTTCTGTGCACATCCGAAGCACAAACCTTACGTAGGGAGGGATCTCATTAACGTCCCGTAGAGATACTCAGTAGCGAATTGCACCACCGGAAGGGCATACCCTGAGCCTCAAATAGAGACATTATTCATTAAATTACAGCTTCCTCGGTTTAACCGCTCATCATACCGCCACCCTAGTCGGTAAATCATACGACCTCCGGGTACTAGACGAGCTCACAACTAAACCGCTGCTAATCTAACCCTCTCCTACCTGGCTACTTTAGAGCAGTCCGCTCACCTAAATCACTATACAAGTCTGTTAGGCACACAAGTGGTATTCACAACTATGTTAAAACCCTAAACAAGGTCCGCTCTCGCACCTATCCAAAACCCACATAGCTAACCGTCATGCCAACATAATTAAAATCCGTCCTACCACTGTATTATAAAACCAATAACCAAGGTAGAACTAAACACATCAAGCATGTATACAAATTTAACGCATTTCTTACTAAATGTCTACCAAGCAATATTACATGCTTAACCACTAGCCATAGTAAATACTAATGTATAACCTGCTAGATCATATCAATCATGCTAAAATAAACCATGGAATGGCAAATAATATAACCATGAGCATCAAAATCATTGTTAAACCCCTAACAAGATTTCTACTCATCTACACATGTCATAAACAACATACCAAGCATGATTTCGCATATACCACACATAATAGAGGCATACACATCGAATGCAAGCACCTTTCACCTCGAATCCGAAACCCTAAACCTCCCACGCCGTCAACCTCGGTCAATGCGAGTGGAATTTTGGTTGTCACGCGTAGCTCCTACCCGGGAATCAATTCCGCGATCAAACCCACACCCCACGCCCAAATGGCCAGGATCGAGCACAACACTAATACTATTTAAACTCTGACGCGAAACAAAACCTCGCATACCGACACACGCACACACGTGTCTAGAAGATTCTAACCGAGAACTTCCACCCGACACCACCAAGCATGCATCATAACAAGACGAAAACAGAGAACAAGTCAAGGACCTCACATCCCACCCCACTAAAGGGGGATTCGGTCTCCAAATCAATTTACACTCGGATTAGCAAACTGCGCATTAGCTGCCTCCGGTCCCACGTAAGCCTCCTGAACTCCGAACTCCAATAGTACCTTGACCAAAGGGCACGGTCTTGTTCCGCAATACTTTCTCTTTCGATTAAATACGAATCCGGCCGCCCTCAAAAAACCTGAACGGGAACGACTCCTCAGTAACCCGGAGATGGATCCCCTAGCACTTCCGAAGGCGAACGCTGGAAAAACGTTTGTGATATAACACGATTCATCCCTATCTGTAGGCTGAAACTTACCAAAATCCGCTCAGGTAACCTAAACGGCCAATAAACCTCGAGCTCAACTTTTGCCCTTCAATCCAAACCTCTGGACACCCTTTCCATCGGCGAACCTTGAGGTTAGATCATAATCTCCGACCTGGAACTCCAACTCCCGTCCGGCGGCTTATCAGGCATAGAACTTCTGGCGGGACTGTGTTGTCTCACTCTTCAGACGAATCACCCTAACCTTCTGATTAGCCTCCTCAACAACATCCGTACTCACAGATCCCGTATTCCACCGGCTCCGATCCACAAGGGAGTACGACAACTCTTGCCATACAAGCACTGGTACACGGATACTACTGTGGGAACTATTGTTGTAGGCAACTCACTTAAAGATAAGTGATCATCCCACTCCGCCAAAGTCCAACAACAAGCTCTTAGTCATCTATCCAGCGTCTGAATCGTTTCCGCTCCGACTGGTCCGTCTGTCTGCAATGTGGTATGTTGTACTGAACTCAACTCTCGTGTGGCCATGGAAAAGCTCTCCAAAACCTGGAAGTAACAATCACACACGGATCTCACGGTACCCATGTAAATCTAACAATCTCCTCATAACATCTCGTGCCAACCTCTCGGGAGTAAATCTACTCCTGAATCGGAACAAAGTGCGCGGTCTCGTCACGATCTAACAATAACCAAATAGCATAAAACCGTGTCTAGTCCTCGGGCAAACCCTCCTCAACATTCACGTCCTCCCACTTTCCAACAGAATCTCTAGGTAGCTAGGTAACCTCGGGGTCTAAGGTCCCCAATCCGGGCAAACACAACAACAGGGACATCCTTCCCCGTCTTATCTCCGATGAAGTAAAACTTACGGGAACCAGGAAACTTGAACGTAGATCTTGGTCCGGCAATCGATCTAAATATTGCTCCTCGAGCCAATCCATCCCCAAGATTACGTCGAAGCTACACCACAAACCCCCCCCCCTCCCTAAGTTTTTTTCGGGCAAACAATAACCCAACTCGTACCTCACCACCCACGCAATAAATGTTGTAAACAAATAATAACCCGCAGGCGTCGAGATCTCAGACAGTGCCAATCATAAGGTGCAAGCTGGCACTGATACACTTAGCAGCAAATCTAGACGATATATACTGAAAGCTTAGCACCAGAATCAACCAAAAATAATGCGGGGAACCACAAACCGGACAAATACCTGTCACAGCTGATCCAACTCCCGCTGGCCTCCTCGCTCGTCAAAGCCTGTACTCGGCCCTGAACCCTCTGAGGCTGTCCCCTCTGCGCCTGCAACTGTATCGGCCTCTGTACTGCCTGAATCGGCGCCTGCTGCTGCGTCTGCTGAGGTGGACGATACTATTGTCGCTGCTGCTGCTGCGCACCCTGCGCCTGACCCTGCGGTCGAAGCTTGAGCCTTCTCGCCGCGTCAATCTCGTCGTGGACATCCGCTCTTGAAGTGGCCCCTTCTTCCTAACATGAAGCAAACCACCTCGGCCTCGTCTCGTCTGACCGACCCTCCCCACAGGAGTGGTTTGGGTCCCTCCGGAATCCTCCGTCTTCCTCTTCTTCGGCCACACTTTCTCCTTTCCCTTCTTGTCTGCCGGCGCTCTCTCCGCCCTAATACTTAATAAATCAGTCTCAATGTTCTGGGCCTTCTCCAAAATCTGATGGACTGTGGGAAACTGATCTCCACCCTGCCGCCTATAATATCATGCCTCAGCCCCACTACAAATCTCCGCGCCAATCGAGTCTCATCTCCGAGCAAGTGAGGAACATACTGAGACAAAGCAACAAATCTGGCGTGATACACCCAGATGGACATATCACCATGCCTAAGTCTCTCGAACTCTTCCTCCTTCTTCCGCTTAACGGACTCTGGCACGTACTGCCTATTGAACAATGTCATAAATACGCATCCCACTCCCCGAACTGGCCCACTTGGCCTTTCACACTTCTCCACCAATGTTCGGCCTCACTGGTGAACGTAAAGGTTTGCATGCCACTCGGTCTCCTGCGGGCATCTCAGGTCTCCCAAATCTTCTCGAGTGTCCATAACCCAGCTGTCGCTTTCTCCAATTTGCTCCACCCTCGATGCCGGTGGAATTGCATTCTTCTGGATTGGACAGTACTTCAGATACGGCTCCTGCTCGCGGGTCCTCCGTCGGTTCCTCCGCTTGTACAAAGCACGTGGCTCAAACGGGGCGGGTGCTGGGACTTGGGCCTGAGCAGGAGCCCGCTGGGCCTCTAACGCGGTGGCCACAGCCTCCTGTATAGCCCTCACACGTCTGCCACCCAGACCTGGTCCCTCCGGCGCAATCCGGAACCGGGACCCTACGTGGTCGTTCCCCTTCGTGCATCCGTGCAAGCACAACCAACAGAAATAGACGATCGCGACGATCGCCCTAGCTTCTCGTTATCACACCCCCTTACTAATCCATTTTTTTTAAGGTCTTTTAGTGTAGGAAGTACTAAGACAACACTGATACTCTGAATACCAACTGTGGCGGCCCGTGTCCCGGGACCGCCCCGCGTATCCACGCAAATACCCACGACCACTCATACGGAAGCTTTAAATACACCATGGCATGGTTTCCAAATCCCATTTATTAATCACTTTTCAAACTCCTAAAAAAAAAGGACTCCAAGCCCGAGCGTAGAACTATCAGGCACGTATCGGGCATCCGCGAGTGAGGGGGTTCTCTCCACGTGAACCCTTCATAGTTTGTTAGTGATTCAAATACGTCAATCTCCCTCATTGATATATGAGCATAAAAAACAAATTAAGGTTCTCAACTCCTTCTCGGCACAGAACCATTTTGGATTTAAAATACGAAAGTAATATTTTTCTAAAACTTTGGGGATTGTCACATACCTTAGATATGTCCCAACAATCCTCCCAAAAGCTTAAAAATCAAAATAATTATCATTTAAATCGATTTTTCAAAAACCATTCCAGAGCCTAATTTCGGTCGACCGGAAAAACTTTCTTATCGACCGAAATCTGCGAAACAGATAAAAACAAGTCTGAACACGAACACACCGAACACGTCCGAACACATCCGAACACATCCGAACACCGAATGTATTCGAACACCACGAACACCTCGTGAACTCCGCGAACACGTCGCGAACAACGTGAACACATCGCGAACAACGTGAACACATCGCGAACACCAAATTTTCGGTCGACCGGTGAGATGTTTCGGTCGACCGAAACTTCAGAAATCAAAAAATTAATAGATTTCAATATGTTTTACATAAAGGACTCAAAATTCCACATTTTTTTCAACCAAAATGTAAAGTAAACATGCATACACATGCATCACATATAAATACACATGCTCAATGCTTTCGAACCGGATTTTTGATCTCCAAATCCAAACTTAAGCACGAAGATGTATTCATACCAAAATACTTAGAAGTATTTACATAAGGGTTCAAAATCTACATTTGCCCTTAATAACCAAGAACCAAAACATGTATAACACCCTATAAATGATTCAAAACATGCCCAACATATACATGTGTGTTAGTACTTCCTTTCTACACCTTTACACCATTAACCACCTATACGACTAGGTATACAAAATATGGGTTTTCTAAGAGTTTATGACCAACACTTAACCCCCAAAAGCTATACCTCAAAATACTATACTATGGCATTCCCCTCTGCACTCACTCTAGTCGCCTAAGCACCCTCGGGCCGGTGCCTTTCCGCGAACTACCTAGATCTGTAAAAGAGAGGAAGAAAAGAGCGTGAGTCAAACCGACTCAGTGAACGGTGCCGCTGCATCTCCAAGCTGAATGCCTCCACGGGTCACCACCATCACAAACAGAGAACACTATATAATTTCCATATAATGCAAGCATGTATATACACAAACCATTCACACAAAACCACATAGAGACATTAAGATAATATACGGCATTACAAGCCACCATGTCAATATGTTTCAAAACCGCCACCCAAACCCAAACATTATTGCCATTTGATGTCCATTAGATTATGTTAGAGTGAATCACTAACCCAAGCAGTTAGTTGCTTCATGTTTAGTTTAGGTAGCCGAATTTGACCCACGGTACCGAAGGTTTGGCTACCCGATTCTAGTGCACATCGAACACCCAAATCTACGGTAGGAGGATCTTCATAACGTGCCCGTAGAGATACTCAGTAGCGATGTACCCTACGGAAGGTGCAACCCTAGCCAAGGATGATCACCCTACGCCTACCGGCCTCAAATAGAGACACCATTCATTAAGATTAACACTCTCGTTGTTAACCGCTCACCATACCGCCACCCTAGTCGGTAAATCACATGACCTCCAGGTACTAAACGAGCTCACAACTAAACCGCGCTAATCTTAACCCTCCCTACCTGGAATAACTTTAGAGCAAGTCCGCTCACTTACTCAATCAGGTAGACTAAGTCCTGTTAGGCACACAAGCGTATGTCACAACTATGTTTACTAAATTGCCGCTAGAGTTAAGGTCCGCTCTCGCGCCTATCCAAGTAAACTTTCCACATAACTAACGTTGCATGCCAACAATAATTTAAAATCCGTCCTAGCCACATGTATTTAAAAACCATACATCGCAGGTTTAGAACTTAAAACACATCAAGCATGTATATAATTTAACGCATCTACTAAGTGTTACCAAGCAATATACATGCTTAAACACTAGCGTATAGTTAGAACTAAAGTATACCTCATGCTAGATCATATTCAATCATGTAATCAACCATGAAATGGCATAATAATATAACCATGAGCATCTAAAATCATTGTTAAACCCCTAACAAGATTTCTACTCATCTACACATGCTATAAACAACATACTAAGCATGATTTCGCATATACCACACATAATAGAGGCATACACATAGAATGCAAGCACGCTCACTCTGAATTCCGAAACCCTAGAAACCTCCCACGCGTTTCAAACCTCGGTCAAATCCGACGAATTTGGTGTCCACGCGTAGCTCTCGACTCCGGGAACTCGAATCCGCGATCAAACCAACACCCCACGCTCCAAACGGCCAAGGATCGAGCAAGGAACCCAAGGGGGAAGCTCTCCTCACACTGGCTCGGTGTAAAATGGCGAATGACTCGCCCTGCGGCGCCCCGACCTGGAACTTATACCCGTTCGCTTGCTCACTTTCGTCGACCGATAATTGGTTTCGGTCGATCAACCTCTTTGCAGTAGCACAAACAGAATTTAAAACCCTACGCGAAAACAAAACCTTGCGTACGACACACGGCACACACGTGTTCTAGATGTCGTCTAACCGAGAACTTCCCCCGACACGCAACCAAGCAGTGGCATCAAACAAGACGAAAACAAAGAAACGGAAGTCACGGACCTCACAGGTACGAAACTTGAACCTGTATTTTTATCAAAATCTGTCCTATATGTATATAAAAGATGAAACAAACCAGAGGCGGAAGCACGTGGTGGTTGGGGGGGCGATCGCGCCCACCCCCATCCAAATTTCTGCAAAAAAAGAGAGCGCCGCTCCAGCACTTTCTGACTCTCTGCTCGCTACTTCGCTAGTTGTCCTCTTCGCTGGTCCGCCCTCACTGCCCACCACTCCTCTCCGCTCGCCGGTCCGCCCTCTCTGCCCGCCGCTCCTCTACTGTCCGACTGCTCATAGCTCACTCTCTAGCGTCCGTAACGAGGTATAACAATTTCTTTTTTTTTTATTTTTATTTTTAATTTGAGTTATTCATCAATTATGTCATTTAGTTTGTTTAGTAATATGTTTTGTTCTTTAATATTATTTTTGTTCACCCCCCCCCCCCCCCCCCCCCCCCCCCCCCCCCCCCCCCCCCCCCACCCCCCCCCCCCTCCCCCCCCCCCCTCCCCCCCCCCCCCCCCCCCCCCCCCCCCCCCCCCGGCGCCCCGCCCCCCGGCCCCCCCTTCCCCCCCCCCCCCCCCCCCCCCCCCCTAATACGCCTCCCTAGCCTTCGCCACTGTAACCAAACTAAAACCTACCTGCACCAAAACTGAAGCTTCTAGGTTGGCAGATAGCGACGGACTTTACTCCTTAATTTATATGCTCTACGGATCCATGGCACGTTCGGGTTATATTTCTCAAATTTTTGATCCTCGCCGGCAGAATTAGAACCAACGAGCCTAGTCTATAGGTGAAACGAGCTGAACTGCTCAAAATAGTTCATGCTTGAATTCATTGTAACTTTGCTCGAGCTCGAGCCAAATTTGAGCACTGATTCAAAATCGAGTAATTAAACGAGCCGAACCTGAGTATCGTATTTTTTAGCTCGTTTGACTTGTGAGCCTAGACGAGTTTCCTATAAAAAAAATTATAACAATATTACTTAAACGCTTCGAGCTCAATCGCAACTCGATTTCAGCTAAATTGATGCAATCGATTCGAGCTCGGCTCTTTTGATATAATTGAGCCAGGCTCGAACTCGAAATTTTACGATCGAGCAAATTTGAGCTTAGCCTCTGAAACTCGTCGAGTTCAAATTTGGGCTAAACCAATCAAATCGAGCTTTAGCTTAGTGGTGTTCAACTCGTCTTCACCCCTAGCCTAGCCCATACTACTGAATAAAGTGACAAGGGAGTTAGATATGGGCCTGGCAACTAATAAAATTACGGTCTGGCCTAATTATACACTAAGTTAGTAGGCATAAGTTGGACCAGAGGAGAAACATTAAATGGCTGGTCCCAACTTCAGCCACCCTCTATCCTAAACTTTCCAAAATAGACCCTTTATAAGCTCTCCACTGGGGAAACTGCTTTACGATGTGAAATCTCTATGTAATATACAAGTGAGATAGAAAATAGACATTAATTACGTACTTCGTAGTAACATCAAAACTGTTCCGGTATCTGCCACTTGCTAAATCTTCTAAGTTTTTTATCGTTAATGTTATGAAAAGAATATATGTTGTGTGTCATGTTCGAAATATTTTTCAATATGGGGCTGTTTATTTCGCGCGGAACTGGTGGATCTTGTAGAACTCGGAACTCAAAACACAGTTTCGCTGTTTATTTCACCGCGGGAACTCGCGGAACTCAATTCTGAGCTCCGCGAGTATATAAGAAAATAAGCTCACCCACTTCGCAGGTTTGAGTTGCGAAGTGGGCGAACTCGTTTTGTCTCCCGCATGAGTTCTGTTGTGTTCTCACGATTTCTTCTCCTTCTTCTGGCGACCACTATAGTCAATGGTTGAAATACTTGTACAATACTTTTGTAAATTTTTATTCAATACAAAATTCTTTTATTCAATACTTTTTGTGTTCAAATTTTTAGAACTTATCTCTTATAATTTTTAGTATTCAAGAATATTAAAATATTTGATATATATTTAATACAATAAAAATAAAAAAAAAAAAATAATATAACATATCCTTGTAATATATATATATGTTATAATATATAAAATTTAAGATATTAAATGAGGAGATACATACAAAAAATAGGAATAATATATAATTTAATATAAATTTAAAATAAGTATAATATATTTTTTAGTCTCAGTTTACTGCAATTCCAAGTAAAAAAAAAAAAAATTAATCTTTCAGCCCCTCACTTCCAACCCCAAGTAAACAAAGAAACTATTTTCCAGCCTCTACTTCACAATCCCAAGTAAACAGAGAAACTCAAAACACCACTTCTCACCCACTTCTCAGTTCTCACAGTTCACCCACTTTCCACTTCTCACTTCTCACTTCTTAGGCTTCCGCGCGAAGTAAACAGCCCCTATAAGAAACTTCGCGTATCACAAAATTGTAGAAAAATATTCGAAAGTCATACACACTTAAAAGCTTTATAAGAATTACTTACACATGTTACTTTAGAAAAGGGCTTTGCTAATAGGGAGATAGTTATAATTTTGATAAGTTGTGTGATACACAAGAAATGTGTAATAGGTGTAAATTTAGAATAATTATAGAGTGATTTCTGGATATTAATTTTCTTTGGAAATATTTCCTTAGTCGAACTTAACCAGCAATTGGACATGGTTGTTTACAATGTGCTATAGCGAACACCCCCCCCTCCCCGGAAAAAAAATAAAATAAAATATATATATATATAATCCAAAAAAAATTGGGGATTACATTGGGGTTTAACTTATATTAGTGTAGCAGAAGTCAAAAAATAACAAGCACAGCTCATGGTATTTTACAAATATAATATTTTTTATTTACTTACTATATTATGTTGTAATTGTTTTAAACTGTACAGATTGTACAGGTTATGCACTAGTTTTGTGAGGGACTGATTATCCCAACTTTGATCCCATACGCAGCTTATTGTTTATATATGTATATATTTATGTTGATTATTCTTTAGAAAATTTTTTAATAGAAAAATAATAGTTTGATAAAATTTATAAATATTATATCAGAAATAGATATTTTGAATCTTCAAATTTCAAGGAGTTCAAAGCAAATTTTAAAAATTGTTTTAAAATTCAGTTCAAACCAGTTAAGTTTTGTAATATCAAAATATCTATTTAATTTTTTTTTTTTAAAAATGTTTTAATATAAAATTATCTATAACTTTTACATTAATTTTTTTTAAAAAATAATTATAAATTTGTTTTACTATATGGTGTGTATGGTATGCGATCATTACTCCTGGTTATCCTGCTATTAGGTTAGCTCCAATCGGAGAGGAATATTATGCCATAATAGCAACCCACGCGTTTGTAAGCCTTTATAAGTCCAGATGGTATTGCACCATCACAAGCATGCCGTATCATACACAACAATACAGCCGAAAAGATATAACGACGGATGGCCGGTAGCTATATATACATAAGAATACATGTAGTACGATGCACTCGCAATGTGTATAAAAAATAATTACAAAATTGTTAGAATAGTTGGAATATTCAAAGACCGCATGAAATTAAATTTCTTCGCCACTTTTAAATTTGATCATAACAATATTAATAAAGTTATTTGAACAAAATTTTTTTGACAATATAGTCTAAAGAGAAATTAATAGACAGAAAAAGAAAATACCTTCTTCTTTGCCTTCTTTACAATGTGCTCCACAATGACATTCTTCGTACAATTTTTGAGTTCTTCGTCATTTTTCATCATTTTTCTTTGATATGGTCAGATCCACTATTACCAGACTGGGGGTCAATTGAGCCCACTAAATTACGTGAAGATGAACTTTTCAAAACGATGCAAAGGGCAACATCTGTGACGGCCAGCAACTTGTGGTCGCCATGGACTCAAGTACAACCAACCATATACGCATGCGGAAGCTTTAATTAGATATTGTATGGTTTTATAACTTCAAACAGTATAAGTATTTTCAAACTCATTTCAAATAATCCGAGCAAACTTTCTAGACCTTTTAGCATATAACAAACATACGCGAATGAGGCAATTCTCATCACTTAATCCAACAGAGCTTGCTATTGATTCAAATGCATCAATCTCCCTTATTGATACTTAAGAATATATAATAATTTAAGGTCAACGACCACTTACCAGTCTAAAACTATTTTCGTAAATATACACAAAAATAATTTTTTTTCTCAAACTTTTGAAACACATATTTTAGATATATCTTTTCTAACTTTCCAAAAGCTATAAAACAAAATTTAAAACCCTTCAAATCGATTTTAAAAATCTCATTCCATAACACTTTTCATAAAATAGATTATTACATGTTCATGGCATTTTTGGTCGACCAAAAGTTATTTTGCGGTCGATCGAAAGTTCAGTGACATGCATAAACAGTTTTGAATTTGGGGACAACCCAAGTGCTCAAATTGCACATTTAAATCCAACATGTATTCTAAACACACGCCTGTATCATAACCAGATAACATAGAGAAACTTTCAAAAATCATTTTGACCCTTAAAATCACTACTTATGCATAAATATGTATTTTCACCGAAAATACGACAAATGCATAAAAAATGAATCCATTTCCATTTAGAACCAAATATATAAGTTGTAAAATATGCATAACAACCTAAAGTATTTATACATGATATTATCAAAATTCTATAAAAGTAAGTACTTTCCTTATCCTTTATACTGAGTTCAATTATAATTCTAGTATATATATATATATAATATATATATATATATATAATATATATATATATATATTATAATATATATAATAACTACACTACAACAATATCACCTTTAAAGATAAGGATCCGGCGACTAAATACTACTTAATTTAGTCGCTGAAAATTATTGCGACTAAAATTTACACTTTTATAGACTAATCTACAATGACAACTTAGTCGTTATAT